>PVIA01001935.1:110158-239848 GCA_004024845.1 Tonatia bakeri
GGGGGGGGGGGGGGAGAGAAAGAACATGTACTTAGGTGTTAACTCTTAAGAAAAAGCAAGAAAATAATTACCATAAAAATCAAGATAAGACTGTTGTAGCCACTGTGGAAAACAGTATGGAATTTCCTCAGAAAACTAAAAATAGAACTGCCTTTTGACCTGGCAATTCCACTGCTGGGATTATATCCTAAGAACCCTGAAACACCAATCCAAAATAACCTATGCACCCCAATGTTCATAGCAGCACAATTTACAATAGCCAAGAGCTGGAAGCAACCTAAGTGCCCATCAGTAAATGAGTGGATCAAAAAACTATGGTACATTTACACAATGGAATTCTACGCAGCAAAGAGCAAAAAGGAGCTCCTATCCTTTGTGATAGCATGGATGCAACTGGAGAGCATTATGCTGAGTGAAATAAGCCATGCAGTGAGAAACAAATACCTATGATCTCACCTTTAACTGGAAAATAATCAACAAAAGAAAAAAGCAAACAAAATATAACAAGAGACATTGAAATTAAGAACAATCTAACAATAGCTGGAAGTGGGAAGGGGACAGTGGGGAGACGGGTTTTCAGGAACTACTATAAAGGACACATGGACAAAACCAAGGGAGAGGGTGGAAGCAGGGAAGGGAGGTGGGTTTGGCTGGGGTGGAGGCAGGAGTGGTGAGGAGAAAATTAAGACAACTGTAATTGAACAATAATGAAATTTAAAAAAGAACAAACAATGGTAGAGTGATATAAATAAACATTCTATGTAACTTTTCAAAAAAAAAGTCAAGATAATGATTTCCTCTAGCAAGGATGGTAGAATTTATGTTTGGGAAGGGTACACCAAGGGTTTCTGAGGTCCTGACAATGTCCTGGGTTGTGAAATTCACTTTATAACAATTTATTACATTTTACACTTATATGCTGTGCATTGTTGTATATATATTATATTTAATTAAACAATTTTTAAAGATTACTTAAATTACTTTCTACTACACATGCACATAAATGAAAATCTCATAAAAAATGGACCTTTTTATGTTTCCGGTATTTCCTATTTTACTCAGTTTCATTGGAAAATAATATCATGTTGGCCATTACCTTTTAAAATGATTTCATGACATAATAGGACATTACCTGCATCCATTATCTCCTGTAACTGGTTGGTTACCTGTGTTGGTTAGAACAATATCCTGTGAGACCTGAACTATAGATTACAGCCAAAGCACAAACCAAATATCACACCTTTTTTTGGATCAAAAGTGTCCTGGGCAAAAGAATATATCATACAGAACCAGTGCTGAAGGGCTATGTGGTAGGATGCATCAACACACTCATATTCAAAATGAAAAGATCCTACTGATATACCTATATCCACACATACCTATCAAAAGAAATATGTCATAGAAATCAAATGTTTATGCTTAGCTATTTTATTACTATTAGCCAAGCACCATTTTAATTACTTTATATATATTGCTACTATATTTAACCTTCCAACTACCATATGAGGTTTAGGTTTTATTATTTCCATTTTACAGATGAGGAAACTGAGTCAGAGAGAATAAATGTTAAAGGTTTTAATATAACATCTCTTTTTTTGGAGGAGGAAATTCTTACTTTGCATACCCTATTGGGGTCTTTGTTTATAAAGTGCAGTCATAATCTAGGCCAGTGATTTTTGACCAATGTGCCACAAGATTTTTTAAAACATGCAACACCTAACTACTCATTATTCCCTTACTAAACATCTTTCTCCTTAGATTGTCAAATTAAAAGAATAACAACAACCAGTACAATAATAGGCATTCAGTGTGAATGAATCAAAATTGTACCTGCTTTTTGTCAGATCAGCAAAAAATATATTATGGGTGTGTGCTGCAGAATTGTAGTAATTAGTTAATATGTTCGTTGAGATGAAAAACGTTGAAAATCACTAATTTAGGCATGTATTGGGTGAAATTAATTTTACTGCCAATGATAGAGATATGCTTTGAGAATTAAAAATTCATTGATTCTTTTTTATGAAACGAGTAGGTTTAATAGCTATCATTCTTTATATTTTATAGGTAGAATTGCAACCCAAGTATGAAGACAATCTGTACATGTATCTTTATTTTGTCATCTTTATTATTTTTGGTTCATTCTTTACTCTAAATCTTTTCATTGGTGTCATCATAGATAACTTCAACCAACAGAAAAAGAAGATAAGTATACTAAAACTTCATCTTTGCTCTAAAATTTGAAATAACTGTGTCATATTGTTTCTTTTTGGCTCCAAATTATAGTCACCAAAATGAAAAAAAATTCATAAACTATTTTCAGAGACTTAATTAGCTATAAGTTTTTAAGTAATTCTAATTAAGATAGAATATATTAATATATCCAGTATAAAAACATGACTGATTAATATGGCATAACTTATGTATTGAATCTCTATAAATACAGATATAAATTAGCAACATTAGTATAGAATGTGGGGACAATTTTTACACAATTACTAAGATGGATTATATAACTAGCAAATAACATGATTTTAACAAGTTTTATTTTTATTTCTTTACTTTGGAGGTCAAGACATTTTTATGACAGAAGAACAGAAGAAATATTATAATGCAATGAAAAAGCTGGGTTCAAAGAAACCGCAAAAACCCATACCTCGACCTGCTGTAAGCATAACACTCTCATCACCAGTGAAAGCTGTGCTATCACTTTCAAGTTGTTAAACACTAGTTTTTGTGAATTTGCAAATCAAAGCTTATCTTAGCAATGTGACTAGCTATACCAAATAGCCTAAGTATATGTTTTTATATGCAATATATATAAATACATATTTTATATACAGGCTTACAAAATATATAGAAATAAAAATGTCAGACTTATATACCAATAGTATTATATAGGCTTGATATCACTGGGGACCATCTAATAATATGGAGAAGAAAACATGTCCATATACAAGAAGGAACTCAAAATGCCAGAATTTATTTATGTATAATAGTGTATTTATTCTTACATGTTTAAACCCTAGCCACCTTCAAAGTACTCTCCATTTGAGTCAGTATACCTATTGAGACTTTTTTCCCACTACTCAAAACAGTTGTCAAACTCATCGATTCTGATGCCTTTTAGTACTTATGCCATTTTTTTGTTGTTTTGTTTTACCTCTTTCATATCAGCAAAACATTTCCCTTTGAAGACTTTTTTCATCTGGGGAAACAAAAACAGTCACTCAGGGCAGATCAGGTAAATAGGGAGAGTTGGGGTAGTGGGGTCATGCCATTTTTGGTAAAAAACTGCTGAATACTCAGCGTGGTATGGGCAAACATGCTCATAAACCTCCCATCATGAAATGGGCAAACGTGTGGAAAAAGTCTTCAGAAAAATTCACTGAGGCCAAAGAGAGCCTCTCACAACAACATCATCCAGAGCACTGATACAGATGGGTTCCTAGAACCGAGTGGGGGAAGCCTGTATTACAAGGGCCCACCCTCCAAAAGATGGTGCTAGTTTTTTTGGAGGGCCCTTGTATAGTGTTGAAATATTATATATGCTCAGAGTGTAGTGAGGGCCAATTGGGATAATTGGTACATGTCAGATATGCCCCATTTTCTAACTCTGCAGTCTGAATGGAATCATTAAGTCATAGATTTTGTTTTCTTCTGGTTTTTTAAAAAACTCATATTTTCCTAGCATTTCAAGAGCAAAACTAGCATTTTGCTCCTGAATTGGATAACATGATATTTTTTATCACTTTTTATGGCTATTCCACTATGTATTTGTCATTTGCTGGTGATTCTGTTTAATTGCTACAGGGAATTGTTGTCAAGAAAGTCCCTAAATTTTTTCATCACTGCTGAAGGAATACCTCAGTTATTGTCTCAGAACTCCTCCCCCCAAGGTATACATAGTGTAAGGCACTCCAGTGATATCCAGCCATTGAGATTCTATAAATTAATTAGTGACAATATGGAATTGACTACGGCCATGTTCAGTTTATAAGTTGGCCAAAGGCTCAAAGAAAGTGGATAGTTATATTGGATAAAACATAAGGAATGTACAGTTTGAGCCTAATCTTTGAGAAATAATACAATTTGAATGGATGGGAAGTAAAGCAGAGTATATTCCTTGTATGAGAAAATGTATCCTCCAAAGCCATGAAAATAAATATTTTAGTTGAGAATAGTGACATTTGAATTAGTGAGTAGTAAACACAAGGTTTTCTAGATTAAATGAATGAAGGCAACCACTATGAATCTGAAGAAATTGATCTTAATTAAGCAATACAAATGCAATATAATTAAAAGAACAGCATGGTAATGTGAAAAAAAAGAGATTTTAGAGACTGGTAGAAGATGTTAGACAAGATAACAGCTTTGCACAGTGGCAGTGTCATAGCCAATGAGGTTTATCTGAGGCATGATTATTGCTAATTGAAGACATGATAACAGTGGTCCACAGACAAGATGTGTCCTTAACATGGGGTCATGGCAAATAGGACAGGAACATGGGAGATATATGAGCCAATAAGAAGACACAATGGGATAAGTCAGCTATAAAGTATATGAAAGAAGGAGGACATGTAGATAATGAAGAATCTAAAACAGTTGGTGTTTTGTGAAATTATTGGTTCCAATAACATAAATGAACATCTTGTAAAGGTATTTGGAAATGCAGATTGAGGTCCTATGGAATGTCAGACTGAGATAAGGATTTTAAAGTTGTCAGACAGAATTCAACTAAGCTCTGAAGAACAGATTCATTTTTGAAAGATAATTAGACAAAAAAAGTGCTGAGCATGACCCTTGGACACTTCACTATTCTAGGAAGAGGTCAATCAATGAAGGAAGAGATTGATTAATAAGGTAATTTAAATAGAGAGAGACAGAATTGAGAAAACGTCAAAATAAAAAGAGGCTGTTTAATTACATCATATGGAATACAGATTTACCTGGATAGGGACAGTGATGTATGTGAAAAGATCAGTGCATTTAGCTATAACATCATTAGTGATAATTTGGCAAATTAGGAAACCATATAGTAAAATTCATCTTATTTGGTCATTCATTAAATGTGTACTATGTTAAGCACTGACTGGTGTGGCTCAGTGGGTTGGGCCTCATCCTGCCAACTGAAGGGCCTCACTGGTTTGATTCCTGATTGGGGTACATGCCTGGGTTGCAGTACAGCTTCCTGGTTGGAGATGCACATGAGGCAACTGATCAATGATTCTCTCATATGTCAATGTTTCTCTCCTTCTCTTTCTACTTCCCTTCCACTTTCCTTAAAAATAATAAAATCTTTTTTAAAAACAATGTTAAGCTTTTGAAATTTAATACTAAACAGCATATAGTCAATTTGGTGCATCAAATAGTAATTGAATAGTCACACCAATAGAAATATCCAAGAAAGAATATACTTGGCTGTGAGCTGGTAAGGTGGAGGGAGCGGATTAGTAGAAAAGTTAGAGAAAGATTCACTGAAGTGATGCATGAGCTGAGGATTGAAAAAAAATGAGAAGGTGTCAATAGGCAAACTGGAAAGAGAAAGGCCCTTTAGGAGGAGGAGAATACATATGTGAAGGCCCTGAAGTAGGAAGGCCAGTGAGGCTGGAGTGTTCATTTGAGACATGTTGAGAATGACAAGATTAGAATGAACTATACTTTACTGGGTTTCATAGGCCATTTTCAAGAGTTGTTTTTGTCCTTCGAGCAATGGAAAACCATTGAAGGAGACCTGATCAGTTAGAGTTTGTTAAAATCACTCAAGCAGTATTAACAGAGGCAGTGGTTTTGCATGTGGAATGGTTTTGGAGCTATCTCAGAGGTAACAGGTAGTCCAAATCAGAGTGATGTGGACATGAATAAAAGTGGATGGATTTGTGAGCTATCACATCAATTAAATTAAAAGGCTTGTCTACACAATGAATAAGACAAGTGAAGAAGAATGCAAGAAATGTGACTTAGGAGTTTCTGCCTTACATAACTTAATGAATGGTAGCATCATGCAGGACATGAAGTAGACACATGAGAGGAGAGAAAATTGGAGATGCTAGTTTATAGAATTTGACAATCAAAAGGAAGTGGGGGTTTCTGAAAGAAAAGGAATATTTAGAAAAAGCAGTAAAATAAATTGTCTTAAGATTGAGAGTTTAAGATTGAAGCAAAGCAGGACTTCTGGAGAGAAAAAAATTTTAAAAAAAAGACTAAATATGGAATACACATGCACAGGATATGGCTCAAGAGCAGTCAAGGTTAGATTCAGAGAGGAAAGGGGACTGAGTCCTTCAGTGAATTTGGAGTAATGTACAAAAAGATAGGTGTGGAAATTAGGATAATAACAAATGCAACATAAAGTAGAGGAGTTCTTCCCATCGATTGACTTTGATGTTCTCCAAAAAGAAGTAAGAACAGAGAGCAAAAAGATGGGAGATTTTTGAGAAATCTGAAACTGTCCTGGGAGCAACTGAGGGACAAAGGGTTTTTAATCATTATCAAGGACCAAAATGAGGTGATAGAACATAAATCTTTGGTGAAATGAGGCCTCCAGGGTTATATAGGTTCCTCCAGCATAATCTGTACTCTGGGTTTAAATTGGAGACAGCAATGACTGGGGGCTGGAGTTGTACATGGAGGTGACCCATTGGTAAACTACATGAGCACTGGCTCTGAGGTGCTTTTCGTTGATCATACTAATATAAAAATAAACATCAATTTTCTGATTTTAAGCAAATTTGAACCCACTACATGCTAGGTGCTGTACCTGAGAGAAAAATGACATTGCTCTGTCCTTGAAGAGCCTCCAAAAAGTGGAAAATTTAAGTTAAATAAGAGCAAATCATTGGCCATACAATGTCATCATATTATGACAAATGCAAGCACAATGTTTTCTGAGAGCACAGAGTGCTTAAAACTGAAATCTGAGTTAGAATTCACTAGACAGAGAACAAGTGGCAGAAGTCTGTTTTAGACAGAGAAGACAGATAAACAAGGTAAAATGATATGATAGAACAGTGGTAGAAAATATCAGACAGAAATAAGAGGAACATAACCAGACTTGGGTAAGGAAACTGCAGTAAACAGGAAGTAAGAAGGGAGAGTTTGGAAACGGAATTGGATGCATTCATTAAGTCCAATCCAGCAGACTTGACATGTATGTACTCAGAGGAAAAAAAGGCAAAATATAACACACAGGTGGTGAAGTTGGAACACTAGTGTGGAGAATCCAGACCTATGAGCATGATCATCTGGGAAAGTGTACACAAGCAAAAAGGAAGAAAAACATGGTACAGGTAGCAGAACTGGTTTACAGGATGAAGACCTAATTCTATAAACAAGACATAAGGCCAGCTGGTACTGGGAAGGTAAGATTCAAAGTAAATAGGATGAAGGTGGAATTTCTGAATTGTGAACTATATAATTTTAAGATAATATTATCCTTACAGAAGAGTTGCCCCACCTTCAACCAGCGTTTTCTTGTTTTAACATCTTACATAACCATAGATCAGTTACAAAATGAAGAAATTCACCTTTGTATAATACCATTAAGTAAAACATAGAACTTAATTGGTTTTCACCAGCTATTCCACTAATGCCATTTTGTTTGAACTATAATTATTAACTCAGCCTAACTTTAAGGTGGAATTTAAGATGCTGTGCCATTTGAGAGAGAATATGAAGGCAGAAACTAAGAAAAAATGACAGAAAAAAGCTGAGAAGTTTTTATTTATTACTTCTTCAAAGTCAATTTTGGTACCTACCCCCAACACAGGGGAGAACAAAATTTATTTTAGTGGCAAATATTTACTGATGATCCACCATACACATGATGATGTTTGGAACACTGAGAACATAATAGGTGATTCTTAACATAAAGTCAGTTTATAAAGGTCAGTGTCATGAACAGTATGAATAAAACTAATACTTTGGAAACAGTTGGATATTCCAACATATCCAGTTTTCCCAAGTATAAAATGAACCATGTGTTTTTATAAGGCTACATTTTCATATTGCTGTGTTAAAATCAGACAAGTTGAACTTGATTTTTTTCCCACTTTCTAAATGAAGTTTTACATATTCTTTATTCCAGAACAAATTCCAAGGAATGGTCTTTGATTTTGTAACCAAACAAGTCTTTGACATCAGCATCATGATCCTCATCTGCCTGAACATGGTCACCATGATGGTGGAAACTGACGACCAGAGTCAAGAAATGACGAACATCCTGTACTGGATTAATCTGGTGTTTATCGTTCTGTTCACTGGAGAGTGTGTGCTGAAACTAATCTCTCTTCGTTATTACTATTTCACCATTGGGTGGAATATTTTTGATTTTGTGGTGGTCATTCTATCCATTGTAGGTAAGGAGAGGTACTTTTACTTGGTTAAGGAAGTTAGTAATGAAAATTTGTGTTTTAAAACTTTGAAAATGTTTCTCACCAATCCTTCTTGTTCATCCAGAAATTTCAAATAAAAATCCAACAGTCCATTCTTTAGCTTATCATTCTTTAATTGCATGCCAAGCATGAACTTATGTGTGAAAAATAATTTATATTTTTCAGCTTTCATTTATCAGCTCATCTTACTTTAGAAGAGAGTAACTGCAGCTTTGGCATAATAGTCATACTACTGTTGTATAGACAAGTGTTGGTTTGAATAAACAATTCATACATGCAGACACATATAAATCACCGGAAGTAGTCGATAAATAAGTCCATAAATAAGATCTCCATGGTAATTAGAATAGTGTACATGTGTGTTTATATAACATGAATATATTTTTAAGATAGTTTTCTGTGGTCTGTAATATTCTTCAGAAGTAGACATTTATTCAAAAATTCAAAACAGATCCATTATCTCCAATACATATTATTTATGTGTAGAATATTAAACGAGGTGCTAGAAATAAATATAAGAGATTTAAAACAAGTTTATTTCTTTTACAAAATAAGAACATACACGTGGAGTGAAAAATAGCATTGCATTATTTATATACTTTCTTCGGTAAAGTAGAACTTTGAGGAAATGTCCCATTTCATTAAATTCTCACAAAAGTGCTGTGTAGTAGTAATATAATGAGTAAAGGATGAGACCTAGGGGGCATACACACCTGGCCCGGTGCTGCCCTATTTCTACCATTTACCAGCTCTGTAACCAATGGCAGGTTACCTCATCTCTCCAATCCCTGGTTTTCTAAGAGATATTTCTATAAAATGTTGATTAAATGAGATTATTTAAGTAAATGTACTTACTACTGTGCCTAGCACAAAGGTTTAGTAAATGTTAAGTTTAACAAAAAAAAAGGAAGGAAGGAAGGAAGGAAGGAAGGAAGGGAAAAAAACGAGAGATTATCACCATTTTGTGACACATAAAGTCAAAACCAAGGGCCAGGTTTCAGTCCCAAGTATGTCTCCAAAGCCCAGATTCTCCCCCATAGAGGGAGAGTGCCCTCAGCTCCATGTCACGTGATGACTGGTGGACACGGCCACACACCTTGCTTCCTGTGGTGCTACTTGGTAGTCTGCTGGTCTGATGGAATTGTCATCTGTTAACTTTTTAAAGTCATTGCATTTACCACCTTCCCAATAAAATGGGTCACAACCATCTCAGAAGAATAATAATTCTCATATTCCTGATCCAAAATCACATGCTTTATCCATTAGTTCTTACGCAAATACCAGAACTACTATTTTAGAAATATAACTCCATTTCTGTGCTTGACAGCCATATATTTTGTCACAATTTTAGACTGTCAGTGGTTGAGTATTTCTTTTAATAGATGTTTTTTCTTGAACTAGGAAAAATGGCTGTAATTACCCTCAGTTAGTAAAGAGATTTTAACATTAGACACCAAACCAACCAGTTTTATTTTGCTGAACAGATATTGCAGGTGGTTAGTGTATATATGTGTGTGTGTAAATGTACGCATATACCTAATTCTCATGCTCCTATTTGTAAAACTAATATTTATCTTAGCAGTGTAAATTTTCATTTGCTGCTGCTAAATATACACTATTTTTATTATCTCTTGTTTTCCCACAGGTATGTTTCTGGCTGAGTTGATAGAAAAATATTTTGTGTCCCCTACCCTGTTCCGAGTGATCCGTCTTGCCAGGATTGGCCGAATCCTACGGCTGATCAAAGGGGCGAAGGGCATCCGCACGCTGCTCTTTGCTCTGATGATGTCCCTCCCTGCGTTGTTTAACATCGGCCTCCTGCTCTTCCTGGTCATGTTCATCTACGCCATCTTCGGAATGTCCAACTTTGCCTATGTTAAGAGGGAAGTTGGAATTGATGACATGTTCAACTTTGAAACCTTTGGCAACAGCATGATCTGCCTGTTCCAGATTACCACCTCTGCTGGCTGGGACGGATTGCTAGCACCTATTCTTAACAGTGGACCTCCAGACTGTGACCCTGAAAAAGATCACCCTGGAAGCTCAGTTAAAGGGGACTGTGGGAACCCATCTGTTGGGATTTTCTTTTTTGTCAGTTACATCATCATCTCATTTCTGGTTGTGGTGAACATGTACATCGCTGTCATCCTGGAGAACTTCAGTGTTGCTACTGAAGAGAGTGCAGAGCCCCTGAGTGAGGATGACTTTGAGATGTTCTACGAGGTTTGGGAGAAGTTTGATCCTGATGCCACCCAGTTTATAGAGTTCTCCAAGCTCTCTGATTTTGCAGATGCCCTGGATCCTCCACTCCTCATAGCAAAACCAAACAAAGTCCAACTCATTGCCATGGATCTGCCCATGGTCAGTGGAGACCGGATCCACTGCCTCGACATTTTATTTGCCTTTACAAAGCGTGTTTTGGGTGAGAGTGGAGAGATGGATGCCCTTCGAATCCAGATGGAAGAGCGATTCATGGCATCGAACCCATCCAAAGTCTCCTATGAGCCCATTACAACCACTTTGAAACGCAAACAAGAGGAGGTGTCTGCTACCGTTATCCAGAGGGCTTATAGACGCTACCTTCTGAAGCAAAAAGTTAAAAAGGTTTCATCTATATATAAGAAAGACAAAGACAAAGACAAAGAAGGTGATGGAACACCTATCAAAGAAGATATCCTTAGTGATAAACTAAATGAGAATTCAACTCCAGAGAAAACTGATATGACACCTTCCACCACTTCTCCACCTTCATATGATAGTGTGACCAAACCAGAAAAAGAAAAATTTGAAAAAGACAAATCAGAAAAGGAAGACAAAGGGAAAGATATCAGGGAAAGGAAAAAGTAAAAAAAAAAAGAAACAAAGAATATTTCATTTTGTGATCAATTGTTTACAGCCTGTGATGGTGATGTGTTAGTGTCAACGGGACTCCCACAGGAGGTCTATGCCAAACTGACTGTTTTTACAAATGTATACTTAAGGTCAGTGCCTATAACAAGACAGGGACCTCTGGTCAGCAAACTGGGACTCAATAAACCAGAAAATCAGCATTGACAGGAGGTTTCTGTTTCACAACCAGCTGACACTGCTGAAGAGCAGAGATGTAATGGCTACTCAGACTATAGGAACCAATTTAAAGGAGGGAGGGAAGTTAAATTTTATGTAAATTCAACACGTGACACTTGATAATAGTGATTGTCACCACTATTTATGTTTAACTGCCACACCTGCCATATTTTTACAAAATGTACGCTGTGAATTTATCGCTTTTTTTTTAATTCACAGGTTGTTTACTATTATATGTGACTATTTTTGTAAACGGGTTTACGTTTGGGGAGAGGGATTAAAGGTAGGGAATCTTTACATTTCTCTATTGTATGAGGATATATTTTAAATGAAGGCATGCTGCACTTCTCATTCACATATGAAAAAAATCACATCACAAAAGGAAAGAGTTTACTTCTTGTTTCAGGATGTTTTTAGATTTTTGAGGTGCTTAAATAGCTATTCATGTTTTTAAGATGTCTCATCCAGAAAAATTTTAATGTGCCTGTAAATGTTCCATAGAATTCACAAGCATTGAAGAATTGTTTTATTTTTACATAATTCATTATATGTACATGTATAGATGTATATATGTATATGTGCATATATGTGCATATATATGTATACACATGTACCATTACATAGTCATTCAGAGTCCCAGCAGCATGACTATAACATTTTTGATAAGTGTCCTTTGGCATACAATAAAAATATTCTATCAGTTGTTTCTAAGAACCTGAATTGACCAAAAAAACATCTCCCACGACCACTTTATAAAGTTGATTCTGCTTTTTCCTGCAGTATTGTTTAGCCATTTTCTGCTCTTGGTAAGGTTGACATAGTATATGTCAATTTAAAAAATAAAAGTCTGCTTTGTAAATAGTAATTTTACCCAGTGGTGCATGTTTGAGCAAACAAAAATGATGACTTAAGCACAGTATTTATTGCATCAAATATGTACCACAGTAAGTATAGTTTGCAAGCTTTTGCCAGGTAATATGATGCAATTGGTTCCATTATAGTTTGAAGCTGTCACTGCTGCATGTTTATCTCACCTATGCTGCTGTATCTTACTCCTGCCACTGTTCAGAAGTCGAATATGGGAAGCCATATGTCAGTGGTAAAGTGAAACCGGTTGTTCTACCAAGACCTCATTCTTCATGCCATGAAGCAATAGGTTGCAGCAAAGAAGAGCTTCTTGCTTTTTATTCTTCCAATCTTGATTGAACACTCTATGGTTAAAAAGCCCAACTGTAGAAACATGTTGCAAGCCGCTTAAATGTTAAAAATATATGGTTAGAGTTTTCTAAGAAGCTATAAATACTGTAAAAAGTCCATTTTATTTTGTTTTCAACCTTTTGTACATAAAATAAGAAATTGAAAGTATCTTCAGGTTGATGTCACAGTCACTATTGTTAGTTTCTGTTCCTAGCACTTTTAAATTAAAGCACTTCACAAAATAAGAAACAAAGACTAAGATGCAGTGTAGATTTCTGCTTTTTTATTAGTACCGTAAACTTTGCACACAATTCAATGTGAAACAAATATCAGACTGAGTCCAATGTTTATTTGCTTCAAATAGTAATGCCTTATCATCAAAAGGCTTAAGAAAAGATCAGTTGATATTCTTGGCATTGCTTGAATCAGATGTTTCCACCTAGTCTTTATATCGCTAAGTCATCAGTCTTTTCCAGTGTTTGTTTATACAGATAGATTTTATTCTTATTGACCCACATGGCACTAGAACTCTATCAGATATGAAATGAGATCCAAGCTTTTTTTCCCTTCACAGAACCAGGTAGTGAAATTATTTTACCAGTTACAGCAAAACATTTTGTGTTTCTTTCACAAGCAACATTAAATGTAGATTCTTTATACTAAAGCTATTGACTTGTAGTGTGTTGGTGAAATGCATGCAGGAAAATGCTATTACCATAAAGAACGGTAAACCACATTACAATCAAGCCAAAAGAATAAAGATTTTGCTTTTGTTTTTGTATTTAATTGTTTTGTCTTTGTTTCTATCTTTAAAATGCCATTGAAAGGTAAATTTCTATAATGTAAAAATGATCTATCAGAAAAAATAAATGTAAAGAATACATATGAAATATAATAATTCATCTTTAAAATTTTTCATTGAATGGAAATTAATTAAGAAGAGTGTACTGAATATCTAGTTTTAATATTGGCCAAAAATCTAGATACGGTATTGGGCAATGGAAAGTCATAAAAATTAATAAAAAATTGACCAACATTTTAACTCGTGCATCCTTTCTCCCTCCCATCTACCTACTGTTGTTATTTCTTTGTTTTGTTTTGTTTTTCTCTTTTTCATTTTAGTTTCTTCCCTTTGCATTGTATACTTTTCCATCTCTTCCTTGGGGTATAGTATTTTCCATTCAGTATTCTCATTTCTTTTCTGTTTACCAAATTTTTTACTTATTACAATTTGAAGATAACCGATTCATGTACTTAAACCCTTCATACTCTATTGTCACTATAAAAAGTCAATATAGTATCTATTCATTTATACACTTTTCTTGCCAACAATTTTAAATGAACTTAGATCTCAAGACTTCATAATACATTAACAAAATGACACAGATTTGGTTTTCCCATTTCATAATGAGCAGTTTATGAAAGGTTTCTCAACCAGGATTACAATTTAAAATTAGCCGAGAAGCTTTTTTAAAAAATGGCGGTGCATGGAACAAAACCAGACCAACTATGTGAACTCATGCTTCTGGGGATGAGACATAAGCATCCATTTGTTTAAGGTTCCTGTTGGTGTTGATTCACATGGAGGAATGACAGTCAATGATGTAGGGTGTTCTTGTCCAATAGGAAAAAATATTCTGCAGAAAATGCACTGTTCCCTTCAGAGATTCATTATATAACTCATCAGGTACAAAATGAGGTTCCCAATACACTTGATACACTTATATCAGGGGTTCTCTTCTATGACTAGTTGGTGGAAAAAGGATTTCATATGAATAATTCAGAGAGAGTTTTCAAATTACACATACACACTCACATAACATGGCACTGCAACTACCCTAGTACACACTGCATGAGATAAATGTGGGGCTGGTTTTGGAGACAGTATGGATTATAAAGTTGCCCCCAAGGTGAACCCTGCATGCCTTGTGTAAGAACCATTAATCAGGACCAATGGGAGGCAGCACACAGGCACCATCATAAAACATTCAATTTGTCCTTACCGAGTCATAAAGTTAAACAAGAAAGATGCCTGTTGTCAACTTCTCCATTCTTGAACACTTCTCACCATCACTTGTTTTCTTGATCTCAGCATAATACAGATTAATTTACAAGGAGAAAGGAGCAGAGAAAATAAGAGAGGGTATAAAAATAGAAGGGAGAGGGAAGAACAAACAACTAGAAAGGAGAGGAAGAGAGAGTAGTACAAGGAATGGGAAAGGCTGCTTCATAAATTATACTAAAAAAATCTTGCTGTTAATATCTACAGTGATGGTGGCGGTGGGGAAAGAAAGAAGAAAGAAATTTTGCTTAGTTGTCAATATATTGAATACACCATATAAATATGTTTCTCTTCCCATTCTTTTTAAAGAAGAAACAGCTATGAAAAAAAGGTGAAGAGGACATTATGCAAGTAAACATTACCATGATTGCATGGATAGTGGTCTTTTACTGAACTAAGTATTTGAGTTTCTACTATATATCAGCTTTGTGATAGGAGCTGAGAGATCAAAGATGACATTAGCCGTCCAAAGAAAGCTTGTGGTGAGAGCTGAAGAACACTGAAAGTCATGCTGCAGTCGGGAATTTATTCTGTTGGAAATGAGCAGAGATTAATTGCTGTTGAGCAATAGAATACGCAGTAAAGCCAGATACATCTGTCCCTATTTAATCTGAGAGTAACAGGCTGTGCTGCCCTTTTGGCTAATATTTTACAGAGATCTCATTTTCCCATTTCTTTATTTCTAAAGATGTCTGTTCTTACCTTTTGATATGGGTTTTTAAAAGAATATACCTAGATTTAAAAAAAATCAAATTTGACATTTTCTCCTAATAGCCTATCTTAATCTACTCACATTTATTTTAAATATAGATATATTTTATCTTATTTTATCACCTTATTTAATGCTTTTTTCAAGTTTTTTTTCTTCATGTCTTTCTTCTTGTCCTCTTTTGCATTAATTTTATCTTTATTTTCTTTCCCCCATTTCTACTTGTTGGAAAGACATCCACTATCTTTTTTTCCTTCTTCTTTTTGTCTGGTTTCTTTGTACAAGTGATAACTTTTAAATTTTAACATGCATACTTAATTAGTGAAATATAACCGACAGTTATACCCTTACCTGCAACAATGACATTTCCCTAATTACATAACTTTGTCCTCCTCATGTTATTTTTTGTCCACTATTTCAATTCTACCGTGTCTGACATCGAACAAATTAAACAGTATTTTTATTGTGAATTTGTGTAGGCAATGCCTTTTTTATTTGTTTCCTCAAATTTGCTTCTTCTTCCTACCTCATTATTTTGTGTTCCATTTCCTTTCATGAAGTATATAAGAAATTCCATCAGTAAGGTCTATGAAGAACAAAGCTTTTATTTCACCACATTTTTAATAGATTAGCTTAGATTACTTTGATGTTTTTCAAGTTTTTAGTCTAGCTATGAAATTACTTTTATTAATGAGACTCAAATTTTTTCTAATATAATTTGAAAATTCCTATACTTATTAATACTTATAATTCAGATAATTTTAGGGAAATCTAAAATTTTAGCATCACAAAATTTTCTCCTCCTATATTTTTATTCTCTTCACCTTGATTTCCTGAGTTACATTTTGAAATTTCTTTTCTAAATTTTCTAAAGATTTTATTTATTTAACTTTGGAGAGAGGAAGGGAGGGAGAAAGAGAGGGAGAGAAACACCTATGTGTTGCTGCCTCCATGTGCCCCGCACTGGGGACCTGGCCTGCAACCCAGGCATGTGCCCCAACTGGGAATTGAACTGGTGAGCCCCTGGCATGCAGGTTGGCACCAAACCCACTGAGCCACACCAGCCATGGCTACATGTTGAAATTTCTTAATTTTATTTCATGTTCTCTTAATGTTTCTCATTATTTTATCTTTTCTTAAGATTTTATTTATTTGTTTGTTTATTTACTTGTTATTTATAGAGAAAGGGGAAAGGAGGGAGAAAGAGAGGGAACTAAACATCGATGTGTGAGAGAAACTTCAATTGGTTACCTCTTGCATGCCCCCATCTGGGAACCTGACCAGCAAACCCGACATGTGCCCTGACTAGGAATCAAACCCTCGACACACTGAGGCACTCCAGCCAGGGCTTATTTTATCTTTTAATTTTATTTTGTATTGGTTTCAGGTGTACATCTTAGTGGTTAGACAATCATATATTTTACATTGTGTTCACTTCAGTATGTCATCTCTTATTCTCAGTGCTCTCTCTGGATAATTTATAGGGGTTTTGGTATTAGGATAATGCTGTCTTTATAAAGCAAGTTAGGAAGTGTTCATTCTAAAAAGGATTTCTGTTAAGAGTGGAATTACCTCTCCCATAAATATTGATAGAATTCACTAGTGAATCCATCTGGAACTTCAGTCTTACTAGTGAAAGGTTTTTGTTTTGTTTTGTTTTAATATTTTATGTATGTATGAATGTATGTATTTTTAGAGAGATGGGAAGGGAGGGATAAAGAGAGGGAAAGTAACATTGACGTGTGAGAGACACATCGACTGGTTGCTTCTTGCAAACCCCCAACCTGGGACCTGTCCCGCAACCCAGGCATGTGCCCTGACAGGGAATCGAACTGGCAACCCTTTGGTTCACAGGCCAGTGAACAATCCACTGAGCTACACCAGCCAGGGCTAAAAGTTTAAAATTAAAGGTATTAATTTATTTAACAGTATGGCTAGTAAGATTTTTTCTATTTTGTTTTTTAATATCTTATTTCATATATTTACATGTATGTTTATGATAAATTTGCCTTGTAATGTTTTTTCTTCTAACATGCTTGTTAGGTTTTGATTATAAAATTTTGCTAAGCTCTTAAAACAGGGTGAAAATGGCTTTCTCCTCTTTTGTTGCCTGGTAGAGGTTAAGATTTGTATTGAATTTCCCTAGTTATTTGGGT
This sequence comes from Tonatia bakeri, assembly GCA_004024845.1. NCBI lineage: Eukaryota > Metazoa > Chordata > Mammalia > Chiroptera > Phyllostomidae > Tonatia > Tonatia bakeri. The sequence continues at coordinate 127,739 of PVIA01001935.1, forward strand.
AATTAACCACGGAAACAGGTTAGCTTTTTCTTCTTGTTTCAGTTTCTATAGCACTAATTTTTTAGGAATTCATCCATTTCAAATAAAATCTTATGTTTATTAACATAAAGTTGTTTATAACTACATACTATCTTTTAAACTCTGTAGGATTTGTAGTAATGGCCTCTGTTTTGATTTCTGATATACGTATTTGGTGATTTCTCTTTTTACATATTCAATATTCCAAAATACCAACTTTTGTCTTTTTAAATCTTCTTTATTATATGTACTTTTCTATATCTTTTTTCTTTTATATTTTCCTTTCTATTTCTTTGGTTTTAATTTACCATCATTATTGAAATTATTAAAATTGATTTTCAGCCTCAATTGTACTTAGGCAATAAATTTCTCTCTAAACATGGCTTTAATATCATCCACAAATTTTTTTAAAATTTAATTTTGTTGCTATTTGATTAAAAATATTTCCTAATTTCTATTCTAAATTCTTTTTATCTTATTAGAAATTTAGAAGAGCACTGCTAAATTTCCCAATACTTGAGGGATTTTCAAGATATATTTGTTTTAATTTCTAATTTAATTTCCCTTCATTAAGATAATGTACTCTGCATAATTTTAATTATTTAACATTTTGGGGAAATTTCTTTATAGCTCAGCACTTACCAAATGTAATATAACTCTTATGTGTAGTTGATATTAAAGTGTGTTACTAAGTTGTTAGAGGCAAGGCTTTATGTATGTTTAGCAGGTCAAGTTTATTAATCATGTCATTCAAAAATACATCTTTATTGAATACTTTTATCTGTTTTTTCCCCTATCATTTACCAGGAAGGGTGTGTAAAACTCTCTCATTATGATCATGAATTTGTTTATTTCTCCTTTTATTCCTGCTAACTTTTGTTATATATTTTTATTTTTATTTGGTTATTTGATATACAATAGATGCATGACTTATAATTGCTGCATTTTCATACATTGTTCCTTTTATCATTGTGAAATATGCTCCTTAATTTCTAGTACTGATTGCTTTAAGTTCACTCTGTCTGACAGTATCACACCTACAATACTTGGATGGTGGTTACATGGTATATCTTTTTGACTGTTTCATTTTTAATGTTTCTGTAACATTTCTAATATTGAATATAGACAAGATTTGTTTGTATTCAGTCTGACAATCTGTCTGACAATCATATACACACAACTTCTGGATTTAAATTTATGATGTTTTTGGATTCTTTATTTATATTATTCCATTTTAGACATTTTATTACTCTATTATTTGTAGTTGCCCCAGGAATTGCCACATGCTTTTGTGACTTATTAAATTCCAAAATAAATTAGTACTTTTACCAGTTGATGTACATTGCCAGGACATGAGAATACTTTTATTTCCCCCTCTAATCCTTTGTGCTATAATTGTCATATATTTTTACTTTATAAATATTTTAAACTCTAGAAGACATTGTTACAGTCAATACTCACATTTCCCAAGGTATTTATTTCTTCCTATTTTTTTTTTACTTATATACGGGTTTACCCACCTCCTTTCCTCCCGCCTGATCACATCTCTCTTTAGTATTTTCTCCACAGTGGGTCTGCCCTCATCGAGTCTCTCAAGTTTAACTTGCCCAGAAGTGTCTCTCTATACTTTCAATTCTGAAGAATATTTTCACTAGTTATAAAATTCTAAGGTAGTATTTTTTTTACTGTTTTGAGAGTGAAATTAAATTTCTTTAAAATGATAACTTCCAAAAACAAGCTAAAACCATGACTGTCATATAAATTAAAAATAAATACATATCACAGATTTAACTTAACTCATTAATTAATGAGAAAATCCATAAAAACCCAAAAACAGGATCACATGAGGATTTACCTCGCAGAGATCCCTAATCTCCACCTGACAGCATTTGTTGGCTTTTCCATTTATTTTCTGGCTGCAGGTGAGTTTCCATGAATGGAGACTGTGCACTCTCTTGATTCAAAGTCCCTCTTCTGCATAGGTTGCTTTCAGATGTCTCCGATCCACCGTGTTTTTTGATCCCTTTCTATCCCTGCTTTCTATCCCTTCCATGCCAGAAGTCCAAAGGAATTCTGGATCCTCTCACATGAGAGAAGCAGATCGTACAACACTGCGCCCACTCTCTCAGATTCTTCCTGTATCTACGCGACAGCACCACATTGCTCCAAGGTTTTGACAAGTCGGGGTCATCTCTAAACATCTTGCGACTTTCTTGGGCTATGTTCCAAAAAATGCAGAATGTGCCATCTGCTTTACAGTTGCTTGTATGGATCTTTGAATGGGTGTGATCTACCGCCACCACTCCCAATATTAGTTTCAACTGTGAGGTGGAAGGGAGAATCATATTACTCATATCTGATCTTTTTCTTTTAATTTTTTTTCTTTTTCCACTCCACTAGCCAGCAACAGGGAATAATTTACCTTTTCCATGAGGCAGGAACTTCCCTTACATAATATACCATTCTTCTTATTCTAGAACCTATACCTGGTTCAATTTTCTGAATTTTGAATCTCATTATGCAAAAGCTCTACATTGCAATGGACGTATAAATATCAAATTAAATGTGAGCAATGTTTTCTCCATTATTTATGTAACTGGTGTCTGAATCCTTGTTGTTTGAAATAAAAACCTCATGGTCTTCATGATGGAAAGATTTGAGGAAAGGAGAGAAATTTCTTAACAAGTTTAGAAAATGCAATAGGGGACAATTCAAACATCTTAATGTACATAAATACATCATACATATCTTTAATTGATAAATTGTATAGTATATTATTAGAAATAATCTTTATGGCATAAGAGGGATTATCACTAAATCCTCAATTATAGAAAACTTCCCATAAAATTGGCATTATTAAAAGGAATTATGAGTAGGTTTATAATTATTGCCATTATTTTCCACATTAATAAGCACTCTCTTGCAGAACATGCCAATATCTTAGGAAACCATATTCTGTTGTGTATCAGTTGGTTTTTTATGGTGTTTCCTCAAAAAGCTAAACATAGAATTAACATATGTCTAGGCAATTTCATTCCTAGGTATATGCCCATGTGAAAGGGAAACATATACACATATCTATCTACACAGAAACTTATACACACTGTAACAGGATTGCTCATAATAGCAAACAGGTGGAAGCAACCTAAATGTCTAACATCAGATGAATAAACAAACTCTGATGCACACAGGTGGGCAAAAGTAGGTTCACAGCTGCATTGCAACATTCTTTTGAGTTAATAAAGCAACCATAATCATCATAATCTGCATGTATTTTTCTATACAAACTGTAAACCTACTTTTGTTCATTCATATACATAAAATGAAATATTATTCAACAATAAAAAGGAATGTGTAATGATACAAATTACAATTTAACATCAAAAGTATTATATTACATTTTCCTACATGTATCTGTCCAATTTTCCCAATACTATTTATTGAATAAGCTATCTTTAACCCATTGTGTGTGCTTGCTTCCTCTGTCAAATATTAACTGACTATAAAGCTGTAGCTTTATTTCTGGGCTTTCTATCTGTTCTATTCTGTCTGTTTTTATGCCATTACCATGCTGTTTTGATTATTAAGACCTTATAGGATAGTTTCATATTAGGTAGTGTGATTCCTCCAACTTTGTTCTTCTTTCTCAGGATCACTGTTGCTATGTGGGGCTTTTTGTGGTTCCAGATAAAGTTTTGAAATATTTGTTTTTGTTTTATGAAATGCATCATTGAAATCTTGATAGAAATTGTGTTGAATATATAGACTGCCTTGGGTAGTATGGACATTTTAATGATATTAATTCGTCCTATCCATGAAGATGGTATGTGCTTCCACTTTATTTGTATCTTCTTGAATTTATTCCTTAAGTATCTTATGATTTACTAAGTACAGGTGTTTTACATTCTTGGTTAGGTTCATTCCCTTTTGAAGCAATTGTGAATGGGATTATTTTCTTAATTTCTATTTCTGTTAGTTTGTTATTAGCATATAAAAATGCAACTGGCCCTGGCTGATGTGGCTCAGTGGATTGAGCACTGGCCTGTAAAATGAAAGGTTGCTGGTTAGATTACCTGTCAGGACACATGCCTGGGTTGTGGGCCAGGTCCCCCATTGGGAACAATCAAAAGGCAGCCAATGGATGTTTCTCTCTCACATTGATGTTTCTCTTCATCCCTTTATGCCTCCTTTCTCCTCTCTCTGAAAATGAATAAATAAAATCTTTAAAAAAATGCAACTGATTTCTGGATATTAATTTTGTATCCTGCTACTTTGTTGAATTTATCAGTTTTAATAGTTTCTTGGTGGAATCTTGGTGGTTTTCTATGTACAGTATCATGTTATCTGCAAATAGATATTTTAACTTCTTTCTTTAACATCAAATTTGGATGACTTTTATTCGTTTTTCTTGTCTAATTGCTATGGCTGGAACTTCCAGTACTATTTTGAATAAGAAATGTGAAAGTGGTCATCCCTGTCTTGTTCCTGATCTTAAGTGGAACACTTGTAGTTTTTGCCCATTGGTATAATGCTGGCAGTGGGTTTGTCATGTATGGTCTTTATTATTTATAGGTATGCTCCCTCTATTCTCATTTTGCTGAGAGTTTTTATCATAAGTTGGTGCTGGATTTTGTCAAATGGTTTTTCCTGCATCTATTGACATGATCATGTGGTTTTTATCCTTTATTTTGTTTATGTGGTGAATCATGTTTATTGATTTGAAAATGTACTAATCTTGTCTTCTCAGAACAAATCCAACTTGATCATGGGGTATGATCTTTTTGATGCATTGTTGTATTTGGTTTGCTAATATTTTGTTGATGATTTTGGCATCTATGTTCATCAGGAATATTGGTCTATAATTTTCTTTCTTTGTAGTGTCTCTATCTGGGTTGCGAATTAAGATAATGCTGGCCTTGTAAAATGTGCTTAGAAGTCTTCCATCCCCTTGAATTTTTTGAAATAGTGTGAGAAGGATAGGTGTTAGTTCTTCTTAGAATGTTTGGTAAAATTCACCTGTGAAGTCATCTAGTCCAAGGCTTTTGTTTGTTGGAAGTTCTTTGATTATTGTTTCAACTTCACTATGTGTAATCTATGTATTCAGATTCTCTGATCATTCCTGACTTACTTTTGGAAAATTGTATGTTTCTAGGAATTTATCCATTTCACCTAGGTTGTCCAGTTTTTTGGCACATAGCTGTTCATAATATTTTCTTATAATCCTTTGTATTTTTTTTATGTCAGTTGTTATTTCTCCTCTTTCATTTCTGATTTTATTGATTTGGGTCTTCTTTCTCTCTCTCTCTCTTTTGATGAGTCTGGTTAAAGGTTTGTCAATCTGGTTTCTCTTTCCAAGGAACCACTTCTTGGATTCATTCATCTTTGTATTGGTTTTTTAGATTCTATTTCACATATTTCTGCTCTGATCTTTATTATTTATTTCCTTCCACTCACTTTGAGCTTTGTTTGTTTCTCCTTTTCAAGTTCCTTTAAGTGTAAAGTTAGATTATTTGAACTTTTTCTTGTTTTTTTTTTGAGATAGTCTTGTAATGCTATGAATTTCCCTTTTAGGATTGCTTTCCTACTGTCCCACAGATTTTGAATTGTTGTGTTCTTATTTCCATTTGTTTCGAGGCATCTTGTGATTTCTCTTTTGATCTCGTTGCTGATCCACCCATTGTTTAATAACATGTTATTTAGCTCCCACGTCTTGTGTGATTTTCAGTGTTCTTTTTATGATTGATTCTAGTTTCATAGTATTGTGGTCAGAGAAGATGCTTGATGTGATTTCAATCATCTTAAATTTACTGAGATGTGTTTTGTTTTCTAACATGTGGTCTATCCTAGGAACTGTTCCATTAGCACTTTAAAAATATGTATTTTCTGATGTTTTAGATTGAAATGTTCTGAAGATATTAATTACATCCATTTGATCTAATGTGTCATTTAAGGCCATTATCTTTTTGTTAATTTTCTGTTGGGAAGACCTAACTGTTGTTGTCAATGGGGTGTTGACATCCTCTATTCTGACTGTATTTCTGTCAATCTCTCCCTTTATCTCCATCAAGATCTGCTTTAGATATTTAGGTGCTTCTTTGTTGGGTGTATCAGTGTTTACTAGAGTTACATAATCTTGTTGGATTCTTCACTATATCATTACTAGTATCTTTCTTTGTATCTTACTGTGGCCTTGGTTTTAAAGTCTAGCTTGTCAGGTATAACTATTGCTATGCCAGCTTTTTTTTCCTTTCCATTTGCATGAAATACCTCCTTCCACCCCTTTACTTTTAATCTGTGTGTATCTTTTAATCTGAGGTGGTCTCTTGGAGGCAGCATGTGTATGGAGCTTGTTTTCTTATCTATTCAGCTACCCTATGTCTTTTGGTTGAAACATTTAAGCTATTTACATTTAAGGTGCTTATTGATAGATATGTTTTTAGTGCTATTATTGTTAGGCTATTTTCCTCTTTTTTGTCTTTCTCTTTTCCTTCTTCTTCATTTTATTAAAGCAAGCCCTTTAAGATATATTGCAGTATTATCTTGGGGTTAACAAACGCCTTTTGTTTTTTATTTCTGGGAAGTTCCCTATTTCTTCTTCAATTTTAAATGATAGCCTTGCTGGGTAAAGTAGCCTTGGTTGTAGGTCATTGCTTTTCATCACCTTCTTACACTACACACAAGAATAAATTCAAAATGGATTAAAGACTTAAATGTTAGACTCAAAACCATAAAAATTATAGAAGAAAACATAAACAGCAAATCTCAGACATTGCTTGTAGCAATATTTTATTGGATACATCTCCCCTGGCAAGAGAAACAAAGGAGATAGTAAACAAATGGGACTACATCAAACTAAAAAGTTTTTGCCCCGCAAAGAAAAACATCAACTAAATAAAAAGAGAACCCACAGAATGGGAGAACATATTCAGCAATACATCTGATAAGGGATTAAGATCCAAAATTTATAAAAATCTTACAAAGCTCATCACCAAAAAACCAAACACTCAATTTAAAATGTTCAAAAGATCTGAGGACACAGTTCTTCAAAGTGGACATACAGATGGCCAATAGACATATGAAAAGATGCTCAAAGTCACTAATCATGAGAGAAATGCAACTTAAAACTGCAATAAGATATCCTCTCACACTTGTCAGAATGGCCATCATCAGTAAATCAATAAACAACAAGTGCTGGTGAGGATGCGGATAAAGGGGACTGTAGGTGGGAATGCAGACTCGTGTACCCACTATGGAAAGCAGTATGCAGATATGTCAAAAAATTAAAAGTGATATGCCTTTTGAACCAGTGATCTCACTTGGGAATTTAAGTAAATAAACCCAAAAATTAATTTGAAAGAACACGAGTACTCCTATGTTCATTGCAGCATTATTTACAATTGTCAAGATATGGAAGCAGCCCCAGTGTCTATCGATGAGTGGATAAAACAACTGTGGGATATTTCCACAATGGAATACTATTCAGCCACATAAAAGAAGATCTTACCCTTTGCAACAGCATGGAAGGACCTGGAGAACATTACACTAAGTGATATAAACTAGTCAGACAAAGACAGATGCCATAAGGTTTCACTCACATGTGGAATCTAATGAACAAACTGAACTAATAAACAAAATAAACAGACTCAAAGACAGAGAGAAGGATGACTGCTGGGGTGGGGAGGGGGAAGTTAGGAGGTGGAGGGATTAGGAAAAAAGGAAAAAGGACTCATGGACATGGACAGCAGTGTGGTTATTGCCAGGAGGGCAGGGCGGGGGGCGGGGGGTCGGTGTATAAATGGACTAAATGGTAACAGAAAAAAATGAAAATAAAGATATTTAAAAATTTTAAATGTCATGTTAAAAAAAAAGCCAGACACAAAGTTCACAGATTTCTTATTCCTTGTATGTGATATATCAAGAATAAGTAAACCATGGAGATAGAAAGCAGATTAGAGTTTATCAGGGAACGGGGGTAGACAGAATAGGATGTGATTACTCTCCAGTTACAAGGTATTTTATGGGGTGATTAAAAAGTATTAAAAATAGAGACAATTTTTGGTTGCACAACATTGTGAGCAAACTAAACAGCACTGAATTGTATACTTTAAAAGTTATATTATGTGAATTTGACCTTAAATTCACCTTATAAAAATTTATATGAAAAAAATTAGTTACATTATTACAAATCTATCCACTAGGGGATGCTGCTTCCATTAAAAACATGACAGCATTTTTATTTTTTTGACAGAGAACGAAGAGGAGAGTTAGCCTTGTAAATGTATTTTCCACTTATTTTGCATCTATTTTAGATTTCTTTTAAAAAGAAACAAATGTATGTTTTGGAAACATTCCTGGAAAAATAATGTTTTACATTTGAACGTGCCTCTTCAAGAAAAACAGTTTATGAAGCATCCATATTTAGGAAAGATTTCTGTGCTTGAGCAAAGATCTCACAGTTCAAAAATTAAACCAACCTGAAACTAATGAAAAGGTTTACGGAAAACATTTTAGATATTCATATAAGCCTGAATAAACAAAGAGTTCAAGTATTCATATCAATATGGAGTTTTAAATAATTTTTTTATTATTGCTGTAAGTACTTGAAAATATCCATATTTTCATGAGAACAGCAAAATTTGGTTGTCTTAGCTTGTGTCTTAAATTCTTTCTCTGATTTATGAAATAACTTGTCATTTATTAATTAATAAAGAAAGCTATATATGTTGAAGTTGTACCAGGAATAAAATAATTAGACCATAACCTCCCTGAGTTTCTGTGGTTTTAACAATGTAACACAGGAAATGTCATGCATCCACATGTGTGTAATATTTATTTTCATCTTCAAAACCAAGCAATAAATTACTCTTCCTACAAAGAGAATATCCTCCTGGTACTATATACAACAAATCCCAGTTACAGCAGAGAAAATTGGCCCCCAAAATCATAGTCTCCTAAGTAAATCTGATTAGTACCATATAATTATAGAATCATTCTTAATTTAATTTATAAAGTAAACAGTCGGCATTTTCCTGCACACCAAGAGGAAGCAAAGCCTTTCTGGAATCAGCTGGTAAATGTTATAAAGACCATCCTCGGAGCAAAGTCAGAATGATATGACTACTAAATCCTCCACGAAACAAGAAGCGGGAAGCCCAGTATAGACACTTTAGGATAAGACTCAACGTGGGGCCTGTCAAAAGAATACAAAAATCCAGAAATATAAGCTTAATCATAGACTTTTACTCTAAAGAACTGGAAATATACCAGAACCTACACTGGTCGATATGTAAATTATATATAGATTTTCCTAAGGTATTTCAATTCAGTTATTCTAAAACCAACAAATGAAATATCCTTTTGTAATCTCAATGAAATAACTTTCAGATACTGTTATTATAATGGACTGGTTTTTAATTGCTGATAACAAATAACCACGATGTCATGATTCATAGAAGGCATTTGTTATCACACCGTTTCTGTGGGTCGGGAATCTGGGCACAGGTTACCTGGGTCCTCTGATGAGAGTTTCACAAAGCTGTAGTCAAGGTATTAGCCAAGGCTGAGGTTTCCTCAATAAGGCAAAGAAACTCAATAACTCTAAGGAGAATAAAGGCAAAGAGAACTTTATCAAAGCATATCATGATCAAGTCATAAAAGGAAAATCTTGAAAATATCCAGAGAAAAAAAGATAGCCTGAATACAAAGGACAAAAGAAAACAATAACATCAGAATGTTTGGAGCACAATAAAGCATATATTTAAATTCTTTAAAAATAAGGAAAAAGCCCCTTTATTCTGGAATTGCATACCTGGCAAATCCATTTGCAAAAATAAAGGTGAAATAAAAAACTTTGAGACAAACAAAAGCTTAGAGAATTTTTCAGCAGAATGTCACTACAAGGAATGTTCAGGGGGTCCATCAAGCCGAAGAAAAATTATGCCAGGGGAAAATTTGAATTTTCACACACACAAATAAATGAGGAGCACCAGAAATGTTAAATTTGGGGGGTAAATATAAAATATATATTTCTCATTTTAAGTTCTTTAAAAGATAACTGACAGTTTAATGCAAAAATAACACATTGAAGACTTTAAACATATGTAGAAGTAAAACATTTACAAAAATAGCACAAAGAGAGAAATGGACATAAACTAATTTAACATTTTATACTAAATACAAATGGTATAATATTACTTATAAAATGTCAAAAATCTTTATTTTATGCCTGGCAACCTCTTAAATATAAAACAATAAGATATTGTTAATAAACCAATAATGGAGATAAAATAAAATGATAAAAATACTAAGTATATTTGTGTGTGAACATTTGTTGAAGCTTTTTTAAAATAACCTCAGGCAGAAAATAACTCAAACTTCCATTGACTGGTGAAGGGATGAACAAATCATGGAATACCCGTAGGATGAAATACTACTCACCAATAAAATAATGAACTTTTGATACATGCAACCACATAGATGGATCTCAATAATCATCATGCTAAGTGAAGGAGGCTGTATCTACTGTATGGTTCCATTTACATAGAATTTTATGAAAGGCAAAATTATGACAGAAAGCAGAGCGGCAGCTACCATCCACTGGAGGTGGAGAGGAAAGGCTGGACTACAAGGGGAAGTATGGAATTTCTTCACCCCAGAGGTTCACTCTCCTGTAGACTTTAGCCCATTATACCGGACAACCAAGAGCAAATGTCTTCCACACACCATGTAAAAGTTATGTGTATTATGACTTGTGTAATTACTTAGTTACACAGCAATAGAAAACTAATAAACCAGTCCTGGCTGGCATAGCTCAGTGGATTGAGCACGGGCTGTGAACCAAAGCATCTCAGGTTCGATTCCCGGTCAGGCCACGTGCCTAGGTTGCAGGCCACGGCTCCCAGCAACCGCACATTGATGTTTCTCTCTCCCTCTCTTCCTCCCTTCCCTCTCTGAAAATAAATAAAATCTTTAAAAAAAAAGAAAGAAAACTAATAAACCTATCCAGAGAAGGTGCTGAAGTTCCATGCAACTATGGCATCGATGTTCAACAAAGCATTTCTTTGCTTCCAGGGCTATTTATATCTTTGTAGTGGTAAGAACTTCACTGACTTCCCCCAGTGTGTACCTCAATCAGCAGAGGAAACCATCAAGGGCTGAGTTGTTTGATATTCTTCTCATTCAGGTAAAACAATACATGATGTACAGTTTTATTTCTTACCTCTCCAACGAGATAGTACATTCCATTTGGGGAAGCATGTGTTGACTATATCTTTCATAACCATTTAAAAAGTAATTTTACTGTATATTGGTCACAGTCTATTCAGTATAAAATAGAAAATCAAATTCACTGATTTTTCACTAATGAATCACTAATTTCTCAAAAATGGTTAATATAATTTAGTTACAATGTGTATTTAATTTCATGGCTTTCAATTTGAAGATTCTGATAAATATCCACCCAACTCACAAAAGGAATGATAAATGTCAGTTACTTTTAGCCCAATATATATTTAATAATTACAAAAGTTTTTAATAACTTTTATAGGTAGCATCAATACAATGCTTATAATACCTAGATAATTAATATTCTCATTATTATCAATTGGTACATATCCCTAATTCAGTGATGAGAAAAGATTTCATACTTATTGACTAGAGTTCTAAGGAAAAGTATTTTCTCTAATCCAGTTTTTCAAAAACCAAATATCCAAATCAGTAAGATATTTTCAAACACATATCTCCCATATATGTGTATTTATTTATTTACAAGTTATAGAGAAATATTTTTCTATATTCTTTACATTATGAAGAATGCAATAGAATTTTTTTAATCCTCACCCAAGGAGATGTTTGTTGACTTTAGAGAAAGAGGAAAGGAGAGTCAGTAGGAGAGAGTGACCCAACCAGAGCTAACTTTTCTTTCTTTCTTTCTTTCTTTCTTTCTTTCTTTCTTTCTTTCTTTCTTTCTTTCTTTCTTTCTTTCTTTCTTTCTTTTCTTTCTTTCTTTCTTTCTTTCTTTCTTTCTTTCTTTCTTTCTTTCTTTCTTTCTTTTTCCTTCCTTCCTTCCTTCCTTCCTTCCTTCCTTCCTTCCTTCCTTCCTTCCTTCCTTCCTTCCTTCTTTCTTTCTTTCTTTCTTTCTTTCTTTCTTTCTTTCTTTCTTTCTTTCCCATTCTTTCTTTCATTTATTTATTTATTTTAGTGAGGGGAAGGAAGGGAAAAAGAGTGGGAGAGAAGCATCAATATGTGGTTGCCTCTCATGAGCCCCCTACTGGGGACCTGGCTTGCAACCCAGGCACATGACCTATTATACTGGGAATTGAACCCATGACCCTTTGGTTCACAGGCCAGTGCTCAATCCACTGAGCCACACCAGCCAGGGCTACAGTAGAATTTTTAAACAATGAACTGAAAAAAATAAATATATCATTTTAATAACAATTTCAATTTATTAAGAAACAAAACTGCCTTTTCTTTTAAAATAAATAATATATATTATGTTATAGGAGATGATACAATTAATATTTAGTATATCTTATTATTTATAAAGCCATTTTGGTCTAACACTTTATGTTACAGAAATTTGTAGTTTAGTTTACAGATACTTGGATTTAGTAGTTCATCTTAACTAACAAAAAAATACAAATACAAATAGGGAAAAAAGTGTTCAAATTTACTTTGCTCACTAAATCATTCTACTAATTTCCTTATGGTGTTCACTAAAGATTTTTATTGAAATTCAAGCAACTTTTAATCATTCCTGATGATTAAACTAATCAAGTGTTAATTATATCTTTAAACAATGGTTCAAAACCCACTGAGGTTTTTAAAGATTTTTAATCAAGGTAGAAAATTTGGTTTTTATGTTTTTAAGTGTGCAGATTTTTAGCAACAAAATTATATAATAATGGAAATACATATTTTCAAATTGCTCTTTCCACAGCCTCTATTTCTTTCAGACAAGCGTTATTTTCTCTTTATTGATCAACTTCTTGGATCTTGGGAGCTTATTTCTCTTAATTAGGTATGGAAACACCTGGCACTGAGAGCAGGAAATGTGTTCACTGTGCCATTTTCAGGGGGCTCACAGTGGTTGTGTTGACTGCAATGTCTTCAATCAATCACAATTTTTTTATCTTAAAGATTTTATTTGTTTATTTTGAGAGAGAGGGGAAAGGAGGGAGAAAGAGAGAGAGAGAAACAGCAATTGGTTTCCTCTCTCATGCCCCCAACTGGGGATCTGGCCTGCAAACCAGGCATGCACCCTGACTGGGAATCGAACTGGCAACCTTTAGGCCACAAGTGGGCACTCATTCCACTGAGCCACACCAGCCAGGGCCAATCACAATTCTTTTTAAACCTCTACTCCATTTTCCAAAGATTTAGGTCAGAGAAAACTAAGAGAAAAAAAATCCCTAAGTCCACCTTACTGAGTCCCAGTGAATTACTGTGTGTTTAATACTACTGGGTCTTGAGTGCTGCTGTCAGCCCCTCCTCCATGTTAGAGGCTCACCTACCCTCCCATAGGGTGACCCATGCCTACCCCTGGAGCTGGACTCATTGTGCAGGCCAGAGTAAGAGTAAAGATGAATGTCCTTCTTAGCTTTCAGATAAAAAACTAAAAAGTGAGGAGAGAGAGAGAGAGAAATCTAATATTTTCTTCCCCGATCTTCAACAGATGTCTTGAACAACTCACTCTGAACACTAATGTTTGTCAGCACCTTCTCCAAGGCCTGGCAGCACCTGATGAAATTTCATTTTCTGGGTCCCATCAAGACCCACTGAATAGAAGTAACTGGGGCATTGATCAGAGTTTGAAAACAAGCTTTAGAGGTTACTTCTGTACACCAAAAAGTGGTATCTTGCCTCAAATCAGTGATTCCCAAGCAAAGTAAAATGGGCTTACAGCAGAGTTAACTTGGGATGCTTGTTAAAAATATCCAGACACTGGATTGCATCCAAGACCAAGTAAAACCAAATCTCTTTGGGTAGAATCTAGAATTTTGTATTTTTAAAGTGATTTCTCATGCGGGACCAAGTATAGAAACCTCTGCAGTTTATGTCATTGAAGTGAGCTTTGTAGTAAAAACTGACATTTTTCTTATTCCTCTAAATATCCTCTTGCTAGCAAGCTTTGAGTCCTTTGAGGTTTTTGGTTTAGATCTGTGTTTCTTGAATTGTGGGTCCCAGGCCAGCAGCCACAGCATCACCTGGGAACTTTAGAAATACCAGTTCCTCAGACTCCACCCTAACCTACTGAATCAGAAACTAAGAGGTAAGAAGGAACTTTATAATAAACAACTGCATATTCAAAACCTAACCTAATCCTTGAAAATTGTATTATTAACAATGAAAAAAACCTAATATTTTATCAGTTTCCCCTTTATGCTCTGTGCTGCAGATGTTGACAAGAATAGCACCATTTGAAGTATTTGCATTGGGAGAGTCTGAGATTAGAATTGAGGAAATCTTTTAAGGTGAAGTTCTCACAAATACTTCCTCCCAAAGACCTTGTGCCAGTCTGTGATTTCCTGGCAGATGTTTTCCATTAAACTGTTACTGGGTCACGACAGACTCGCCACAGTTTGCAGTTGCCATGACAACCATATTTTTTTGGTCTGCAGAGAATAGTATGCAACTCAGAGGTGTATGTTTTCTCTGAGTAATGGAAATGTTGATCCATCAAACAAATTGATTAGGTTGACAACTGTACATTTGATAAATCAGTAATAAATTTGAAGGATCACATTTATTACACATGCTTTATCCAGTGGACAGTATGCTGTTTCCACTAAATTTTCTAGACAAATAAAGATCCTGTGGTAAGCATACCAGTCTTTAAAACTATAAAAAGCTGGGGGAAATATTTTATTATTGTTATAAGCCATATTTTTCATGAAGGAGGGAATGATTCTAGGGAAAAATAGCCACAAATTTTAGTGATTCATATTTACTGTTTTGCACTCACATCAAGCTTATTTTCCCTTGGTCACTTACTACAAAAATGAGAGCAAATATTACTTTGCAAAGCAATGATAATTTAATAACACTGTAGACTTGAAAACAATATATGCAGCATCTAATTGTTTATAACTTCATTTGGGAACTTGTTATCTGGGGTATCATTAGGTTTTACATACACAAAAATGCTATGGCAAAGTGTTTTCAGAATTAAGGTCCTTTGAAAAATGAACCAATTATCGTTTTTAAATTAAATCAGGGGAAAGTTTTTTTCTTTCTCTCTCTCTCTCCTGGAGTATATCTGAACATGACAATTTTTCTCTCAAGTATTATTTATAACTTACTTAAATCATGTTCTGGTTGGTTTATGACCTACATGAGAATGAAAATCTTTCAGAGGTATTTTAAATTATGGTAATTATTTCCAGTGCTAGGTCCCATGAAGTCTGGATCAAAGCGTAATATTCATCTAGTACACTGTGAAATTTAACTCCGTCTCTTCTACTGCAGCAGTGGTTAGGAATGGACTCCACTGTCTACTTTCTTTGTCTTGGATTACTTTTGATTTAAGTATGATTATGTATGTGCACCACACATTATAGGTGATTGCTCTGTTTTAATCAATTCTTTATTTTTTGAATTACATTATTTGTTATAACTGAAAAGGTTCTGTTTTCTTTTTTCTTTGTCTTGGAAAATATAAGATTCTTTACATGTTTCATTGGCAAGCTTCTCTGAATTACAGACCTTGAAATTATTGTGTTTGGTACTTTTCTTGCACCAATTGTATCTTTTGCCTTGTATCAGTGGTATATGTATACTTCTATGATTTCCTCATTGTAGGGTATGTCCTTCCAGAAGTTCAATATTATTTCTTTCATTGGTCGTCATATCCTTTGTTTAACACACATATATAGGTGCTCGATAAATTCTTGTTATAACCAATTCAAATAAGATATTCTATCTCTCTGTGGGTTAAAACCAAATGGATGTTAATCTGGTACTGCCTTGTACATTTCTGAATTTTCCAAATAGTCTAAAATTAGCATAGAGAATTTTTATAATGTAAAAAGCAACTAATCTAAGTTTTAATATAATAATGAAATTTGGTAGCTACTTTTCTGCCTCAGTATCTTTATCAGCTTCATGTCACCTGGTAAATATGACTGCGGTGTTTGTGCGTCCTTCTCACCCCCCACCTCTTCAGAAACTATGGATCAAATTGTTTAAGGGACTAAGTCTATTTATCTGAGAGAAATTACATGTGCACACTCAGTGGGGAAACTGAGAGCCCTGCGTTCTCCTCATTCTGCTTTGTCCTTTCCCACCTACGTTTTATCCTCTCCTGCTCCCTCTGTTGGCCTCTTATGAAAAGGGGAAACAGAATTTCAGAACTGGAAGGGACCTAAGAGACTCTATTAGACCTCGGAGTACAGTCACTAAAACGCCTACAGCCAACCAGCACTGAGTGAGTGAAGTGGGATTACTGAGTGAAGTGGGAATACTGGGGCCTGTGATGCCCTAGAGAACACAAACCCTCTGCAGGGAGCAGTGATGCGAATCGGCGCCAGCTAATTATTGCCGAGCAAGAATGTAGGCCCAATCTACCAATTTTTTTCAAGAATATTCAAAAATGGACTTTATGTAAACATCCAGTTGTTGGCAACTGATGCACACAAAAATGTTCTGCCTGTCAAAACACATCTTCAGGCCAAAATTAAGGCATGAGCTGCCAGTCTTCAAAATGTGGTTAGACCAAACTCTTGTTTCACAGACAAGAAAACCAAAGTGCAGACTGACATGAAAACTTGCCTAAGACCATCCTGGATCTTAGACAAAAACTTCAGTGCTCTTCAACTATACATATTAGTGACTTGATATAAATATTTCCTTAACAAGTCAGAAAGGAAATTTGCAAGCATATCCTCCACAGGGATGAAGTGTCTGGGAATTGTTTTATATCTTGGTTCATGGAGCAAAAACACATTTATGTTTGTAGATCAGGTAGTGGCAAGAAGACTTTGTTTGAGTGAATAATAAGGTGCAACATCCGAGAGGTAGGTAAGGCAATAATATTTTATTTATATTCATTGCAATATTTTTTACAACTCCAAGCTCTTTTGTGCAGAATAATAATTTCTGAATTTCAGTTAGGGGTTGTTAATAAACTGGTTGAAACTGGTATATTATATATTATTTCTACTGGATTATCATTTTGGTGAATGTCTTAGGGATCACTTGTAATTTAGAGGTGAAAATTATCTATCAAAATTGCAAAAATAATCTTTCTTCCCCAAATTTATATTATTACATTGTATTTTATTTTCTACATTTTAAGTGTCCTTTTTATCAAGGCTCAAAAAACAGATCTTTGGTAACCATCAACTAGACCATTCTTATAATAAGTAAGGTTTCTATTTCTTTAGATAACATCATGGCCCTTGATGAGATTTTTATATTCTGATGGCCCAGCTCCCTGTTTCACAAACAACACAGGACTGGAAATAGGATCAACCAGATCAGAAATGGCTGAAATCTGAAGAAGAGGATATGGCTGCAAAGACTAAAGAGGCCCACATCATAAAATACATTACAAGACACACTTCTAATGTTTAATAAAGATGATTTTCATTCCAGATCATCTGGGCAACTTAAACAAAATGACCAGTGCCCAACCAAGGCTTCTGATTTTATTGATCTGAGAGGTGGGCACACAGATATCTCATTCTGGTCAATCTCCATGTAGTGAGTAATCCTAGCACATGATTGAAATAGCAATGGATCCACATATAGGGTAAATTTTCTTCTGCATCTTCACACCAATCCCTTCCTGCATCTCAGGATACCCAGTATCAATATCTAGAGAGGAGTGACAAATCTATCCCAGTTCCTTACTGATGTGCTGACTACTGAAGAGGGAATCAAGAGTCTTGGTTAGTTACATCCTAATTGCCAAAGCAGATTGGATTCATGATTGCCATTCAGGTGTCAGTTTCTTTATCTAGTAGAAGAACTCCCAGATAAAGGAATCTATGACTGTAAGACTAAGATGCTTCAATTCTCTGGAGGCTTGGAAGTAAGCAGTAGAGAGGCCTAGGATATTGGTGGAACTAAGCACCATTTGCTAGACATACTCACACACATGGTCACAGTAGAGTCCACCTAACAAAGGAAGATGTAAAAACATTCCAGAGACAGTACCAGAATTTCTGCATGGGAGACTGAACTTTGGTTGACAGGAATAGGAATAGCCCATTGAAACCTGTCTTAAAGTTACATTTATTTAACAAAAACATTAGTTTTACCTAGCTAGTACATTTATTTGCCATACAATAAATCATGGAGCCACGAGAGACTGACAGAGATTACAGGATTAACTGCATACCTGGGCCATCTATTTGTGCTGCCTGTGATGGTTCAAGAACTGGCTGGTTGTCAAAGCAATTCTTTTCTTTTCTTTTTTTCATTGATTTTTTTTTTTTAGAAAGAATGGAAGGGAGGGGGAGGAAGTCAAAAGAGAGAGAGAAATATCATTGATTTGTTGTTCCACTTATTTATGCATTCATTGGTTGACTCTTGTACATGCCCTGACTGGGAACTGAACCCATAACTTCAGCGTATCAGGATGATGTTATAACCAACTGACCTACTAAGTCAGGGTGTCAAAGCAATTCTTAAACATAAAAAAAAGAAGCTATATCCTCTAGTATGGCCTCTGCCACAGGCCTTGAAATGATGCTTTGGTACAAAGCATCAGTCTTCTAAATCACATTCGGAGATGAGGCCTCCATTTATGACTAAATTTAAGCACAGAGAGTTACAATTCTTACTATTCATTTCCTTAAATTTAACACCATCTCCTCCCAGGGTACGGATCAGTCTTATTTCCAGTATGTGCTATGTCATGGACTCACAACCCTCATCTTCTACTTTCTCCTTAGTGTTCACTCTGATAGCTAATTTTTTGACCCTCAAAACATCAAAATTTTAATTATCTTTATTTACAGGATAACTGAAACAAATTGCCATGAATTTGATCCTCCAAGGGAAACTAACCTCAGGGATTCCATGGTGATTTTTGTGCCAATATTTAAAGAGTTGTCATGTCACTTTAAGGAAGAAAAAAACCATGGATATATATCCATTTATTTACATTTAAGCTCTGAGCAATCCTCTAATTTACATTTAATCCTTTGAGTGCCTTCAGATTGAGGTTTACACAGTAGATAACCAACTTTTATAAAACTTAATAGTTTATGTTTAAATTTTGAAACTTTGTTTTCATACTTAACCTCAAAAAATGTTTAGTGAGCACAAAACATTAAATCAGTATTTACTAAACTGTGTTTTGCAGATCTTGAATTTTATGGTTTATTAACAGTTGCCACAAATTTCCATGTGTGCGTGTGAACACAGACACACACACGCAGAGGATTTGCTAGATTGGGAAATGCTGCCTTAAATCGAAACTGGCTTATTTACTCTAAAACTTCAATATTTATGCCAATTAACATTAGGAGAATATATTGAACACATTTTCAAAATCATTCAACCAATCAAGCCATTTGAGAGAATCATGTGATGAGACTAATCTTTTTAAAGGAGAATTTCAGAAAATGTGTTCCACATGATGGAGTAGAAAGCCATGGATTTTGGAATCCCAGACAGGGTTAGAATTCCAGCTCTGTCACTGGGTAAATAATATCTGTCTCACAAGACTGATCTGAGATCAAAAGAGATGAATTATGTACAGACACTGGGACACAGAGGTCCTCGATAAATCTGAACTTACTCCTTCCTTTGACTTCAGAGTCTCTTCTGATGGCTGTTCATGCACACACATATGTGTTATACCACTCTAATCAGGTTCCACATATGGATCTTGTTCTAACCTCACTTAATTATTTACTGTAAATGTGGGTCTGTATTATCATAATTCATATAACAAAACAGTCCGGCTATTATTCCACGTAATTAAACACTAGCTTCTTTGGACAATAGCTTATTGTTGGACACTTGAGTTATTTTCAAATTTTCCCTTCATAAACAACTTTGTATGAACAGCTTGGAACAAATTACTTATTTGCTTTTAGATTATTTTCTAGGAGTATATTCCCCAAAGTGAAATTACTAGGTCAAAAAAAAAAGAAACCATTACATACCTTCTGTCACAAAATAGCTCTGCAGAAAATTTGAACCAATTTATAATGCCACTTAAAATATATAAGCATACCTTTTTACCTTAACTAGTCACCAATGGATCTTTATTGCTTTTGCTAGTTTAATGGCTACACACTGGTCCCTTAAATTTGCTGGAAGGTAATTCTATTTAACTCTAGAATGCTATGGATTTTTTAGAATGGTGCTTTACTGCTTTTATTTTTATGCAAATGTACAAGGTGTTTACTTCTTTGTATTTATTGACCAGAATCTGAATACCCAGGTTATAAGACTTCTAGCCAACTTCATGTTTTAGGGAAAATATTGATAATGTATAATGACTGCTCTTTTAGGATGACTTACATGTTTTGTCATATGACTCCCACCTTTTGCTCCCTCACCACTTTCCTTTTCCCGTCCCACCCTCTGAACTTGGTAGTGCACAGCAAATCTCAAATATTCTTAGTACAAGGATGATATCAGAAAATATTCAGTGTTTAAATCTCTGCTCATGGTTGGCAAAGAGTGTTTATGATGTCAAAGAATCTCTTAAAAAGCTGAAGAGCCATGATCTCAAACTTATATCAATAATTTATACATATGGGCAAGTCTTTAAATGAGATTTTGATAATTTTTATATTAATATGTAGAGGGACTTGCTAAATTATGTAAGATAATTAAATGACTAGTTCACATAATGTCAAGCTCTGCCCCCAGTTTTTTTTTCCATTGCCAAGGTTACTTGGTAACGTTCTACCATGTTCTTTAGGATCAATCCTAACCTACACTGAACTATAATTTAGCATGACGTTATAGGTCCTGCTAGTTCAGTCTTGGTGAGTGCTAATAACTAATTTATCTATCTTTAACCCAAGGATTCCTTGATTTTGTCTAACCGGCACCCCACAGCGGTACTTGTCTGTTCCCCAAAACTCAAGCTTATCAGTGAGGAAAGAGTTGGTCTGTGACATGAAGACTGACTGGAGACACTGACTCCCTGCCTGTCCTAAGCCTTAGCAAGTGTGGAGTCATTTTATTAATGCACAGATGTAAAGCTAGATGAATCATAATCCCAAATCTGAAGTTCTACTATTGTTTTCCAGAGAAAGAGTGCGTGTTAGCCACATGGCAAACTGAAAAGGACTGTCTTGCCAAGGTGAACACAATGAGGAATTGCTTATAGGTGCATGCATGCCTCAGAGTTTGCCTGGGTAAATGTGCACTCTTTATGAAAGAGCAGATGTTGAAAACTGTACTGAGAGAGAAGAGGCAGGAGAGGGAGCCATAGAGGAGATAACTGGAAATTGTGTGCAGGAACAGTTCGCTACATGTCACCCACACTTGAGTCAGAATTAATATTTTTCTAATAGAATGTTTTCCTACCAGGAAAGGTGCCTTCAGCTTCTTGGCAAAAAAAATCTTTTATTTCTCCTACCCTAAATTGATGGAGTATCTGTGTGGTGAGAATGACTTCAAGTCATAAAAGTAACTTTTGGCTTTAACCAAAAGGTTTTTAATGTTGTGAAGTTTTGACATGTGATCAAATGATGTACTATGCGGACGTATTATGTAATTTTATGTAGTGCATATTTACTATATAGAAATTTGAAATGCAAGTAAGCAAAAGATAATGAAAAACACCTATATGATATGACCTTACCTCCAGAAATAAAATTATAAACATTTTGATATATTCTTTCAGAATTCTTTCTATACACATACAATAAAATGATTGATCATAAAGTACATCTATGAATTATTTAAGTGTCAATAAATGCATTTTTACTGTGAATATACACTATAACTTAAATGGCATATTAATAGTCTATGATTTATTAGCCAGTTCCATAGAATCAAATACTGATACTACATGCTAGAGATCCTAATATGATAAAAAAAGGTTAGCCTTAATGTATTTTTCTCATATGTTTTATATCAATGTGTATGACATCATCAAATCTTACTTAAGCCATTTAACATTTCCCTTTGAAGTAATTGTTCAGACTTAAAAAAAATTGATAGCATGCCTCCTTTATCCAAGTACTCAGTATAGAACTGTGTTTACCAGTAAGTTTTCAATTCTGAGAAAGAAAAATGATGACTTGTTTCATGTGAGTATTCACTCTGAGGCAGCTGGGTTTCTCATATGATTACAAGTGGGGCTGGGAGGATTGCAGACAATACTGTACATGTGTGTATATGTGTTACTGGCAGGAGACTCTATAGATTTCTAGGTTTTTCAAAGATGTTAGTGATATATTTCTGAGAGCCAGATGTTTCTGGGTTCAAATTCCTTACTGGATTAGTTCAGGCAATTTGTGTAATTTCTTTGATCTCATTTTCTTACCTGTAAATTAGAGGTCATGATACCTTCCTTGAAGTCTCATTGGAATGAAATGAGATCATGTTTTTAAAGCTCTTGGTTCATAAGATTACCAAAAGTTTATTTCCTATTTATTTAAGTGGATCTTTCCCTGATTAGTGTGGCTCAGTGCATTAGGCATAGTCTGGTAAACCGAAAGGTCACTGGTTTGATTCCGTCAGGGCACATGCCTGGGTGGGGCCAGGTTCCCAGCTGGGGGCATGCGAGAAGCAACCGATCTGTTTCTCTCCTGAACTGATGTTTCTCTCCCACATTGACGTTTCTCTCCCTCTCTCTAAAAATAAATCAATAAAATCCTTTAAAAAGATAAATGGATTTTTCCATTTTCAGAATTAGAATTCATGATTCTTCACATTAGTTGAGTGTATGAGTAAATAATACATTTGGCTTTGTAAAATATTTGAACATATTTTATTGAACTGCATAATTACAAGTAAACCATCTTGTTGCTGTTATTTGCATGTGGCTTTTATCAATATGCTTTTGACCTGTTTACACTGTAATCCTCACAATTATTGTCTTGAAATTTTTTTCTCCTCACTTTTAACCTTTCCCAACCTGACAAACTGATGAAGTCATTAAGGTCACCATGAAATAAGTCCTGTTTGGGTTATGAATGTACCATTTCAGTTCTGCTGTGATTCGCCATGCGCTTATGGAATACACTGGGTTCTGAAAGAAAATAATTATCTGGCAGCTTATCTTCCACATCCTTTCCATAATCACTTCAGAAATAACAAAGAAAGAAAGAACAGGAGAGCAGTTGTTCTTTGACAAAGCTTTTGTTATCTAACCTGGTCAAGTATCACATCTATGTTTGCACCTACCCAGAAAGCTAAGGAATAAAGCAAAAAACTCCCTTTATCCCTCCTCACTACCAGTTTCCCCAAGAGGATATTGTGTCCAAGGAAGGCTGTATTTCTTTCATCAGAAATGGTTTCTTTCTCATTCATATTACTAAATTGAAAACACCGCTGGTCTATGCTTAGCATAGAAGCAAATGCGTGTGCTTCATGTACGTGTGTACATGGACATCATTTTATGTCCATAAAATTTGGTTTTTTGTTTTTCAAAACTTCTCCATTTTATAAAAACAATAAGAAAAAATTTCAGCTAGATGGGAACAAGTTAAAATCTATTTGCAAGAATTGCTCCTCCAATGCCATCCATTTTCTTTCCTTTTATTTTTTTCCCATAGGTGGGCTTGTCTGAATGTTTCTAGACCTTAGTAAGTGGCAACTTTTATCTATGCTCTCTATGCTAAACATGCCTGCTTTCACCTCGGGAGCTGCACAAACTGTGGCGCTCACGCTGTTCTACTGTTCACTGCTGCTGTAACATCAAGACCTAAACACTGAAAAGAGAAGTCATAATAAACACATTTCGTTCCTTTACTCAACGGGAATTTATGAAGTGCTTAATATGCAGCAGACCTTACATGTGTTATTTAGTGCTCGTTTATGTTATTAAATTATTTCTATTAGATGTGTTTATTCTCACTTTTGGAAAAAGAAAACCTTTCATTAGACTGTAGTATTATATTTAATATATCATTTAATTCAATTGTAGCTCATTGTATCTGTCTCATGAGGTTTCCATTTCATGAGGTTTACTAGTCTCTGCCTTTCTGTGAACTTTGACAGAAAAGGATGTGAACATCTAGACTCTTTTCCATCATTTTAAAGTTTAAGAAGGATTTATTTTATGTTTATTAAAGTAGTCAACATAATCACCCTTTCACCTACCTACCCTCAGGAAACAAATTCTTGTTTCCTATAAATTGAGATAAACTTAAAGGAATAAAAGTATACACTTCGTCTTGGACTCAAATGTAAATTGACGCATTATTATTCAATTATATTTTTGAACATCCTTTTACACCTGACATAATGATAAACAAAGGAGGCAAGAAGATGAAAGGAAGTCCATCCTCCAGGAGCTTCCAGGGCTGAACAAGGTGCTTTCCTCCATCTGATGGACCAACAGTGGAGTTCCATGGACTTTCACTTTCACATACACCAATGGATTGGATTACAAATTTGAAACTCTGTTGCTAGGGGTCCTGTAAACTAAGTATTCATACATTAAAATCAGCACACTACTGCTATGGGCTGAAGAATCTCTATATTTTATCATTTATTCTTTTAGCAAAATTTGATTTTAAACCAGTTAGCCTAGCATTTATTTACAATTGTTACATGCATTTTACTAGGTGTACATATGTATATGTATTTTAAATGTAAATACTATCTCTTCAAACAAAAAAAAGCACTATACAAAGAAGACATTATTATTACTACCATTAAGAAGGAAGGAAGGAAGGAAGGAAGGAAGGAAGGAAGGAAGGAAGGAAGGAAGGAAGGAAGGAAGGAAGGAAGGAAGGAAGGGCTGAGAGGGTTGCATGACAAAGTCGATAAAGCCAGGGCTGGAATCAAGGAGCTGGGTCAGAGCCCATGCTTTCAGTTCCCAAATTGTACTGGGTGCTGGGGATCGAAGGATGGACAATCAAACTCTTCCACTGATCTCAGAAAGTTTATGGTCTAGTTAAAGAGACAGATATTAGTTGAATCACACAAATATATAAACAGAAATAGTAATATGTAGTTAAAAGTGTAAATACAGGTTATTAAACCAAAACCATAATAAAGAACCTGATAAAATCTGACATGGTCAGAGAAAACAGTTTTGAAAGTTAGATGTGAGCTACTTTCTGAAGGATAAGCAAGCATTAAAATGATGAGTATCATCAAAAAGGAGTTGGAGATGAAATAAAGCATTTTTAGACGGAGGGAGAACCATGAGGCAGGGGAAGATGAAGGAATTAAAGAAAATCCGAAGTGGCTGTGGCACCTCCAGCAAGGAGACTGGCATGAGAGCAGTAAGGTGCCAGTTGTCCAGGGCACCCAGGCAATGTCAGCAATCTTTGTCCTTTTCCTAAGAACTCTGAGAATCCTCTGAGTGAATTCAAGCTTCTAAAATTTCTACTTCAAACTCTTGGAAGTTTTACAGAGCTACTGCTCATAAACACAAACATATTTGAAATTTCTTCAATTTTTGTGAAGAACATTTTGTTATGTCTTGAGTTGTCTAAGGTTTTTATTTGAAGTTATTTATTATTTTGAAATGTTAACTACTTTTACCTTATCTTCACTGCCTATTTACTTGGTTGTAGAATTTTTTTAAAGATTTTATTGATTTATTTTTAGAGAGGGAAGAGAGGGAGAAAGAGAGAGAGAGAGAAGCATCAATGTGTGGTTGCTGGGGGCCGTGGCCTGAATCCAGGCATGTGCCCTGACTGGGAATCGAACCTGCGATGCTTTGGTTTACAGCCCACGCTCAATCCACTGAGCTATGCCAGCCAGGGCTGTTTGTAGAATTTTTGGCTAGCGCCATCCATCTGGACTGTCTAGTGTTTGCATGAGTAATATTTTGGTCTAATTTTTTAAAAACTACCCCAAGATACATATATGTTGTAGTATACTTACTGCTTTAGTCCATTTGGGCTACTATAACAAATTACCATACGCTGGTGGCTTATAAACAAAATAAACATATTGCTCACTGTTCTGGAGGCTGGGAAGTCCATGGTGAAGGCACAAGCCTATTCAGTGTCTGGTGAGAGCCTGCTTCCTGGTTCATAGAAAGGTGTCTTCTTGCTGTGCCTTTACACGGTGGAAGGAATGGGAGAGCTCTCTGGGTCTCTGCTCTGAGGCCATTAATTCCATTGATGCGGTCTCCACCCTCCTGATCTAATCATTTTCCAAAGGCCCCACATCCTAATACTATCCCACTGGGGATTAGGATTTCAATGTATAAATTTGAGGTGGGGGACACAACCCTTTAGTCTTTAGATGAATGAGCCAAGTTCAAACAATATTTGAGAGCCAGGTGTACTCACATTGCATGAGTCATTACTGCACGATAACAGCATTTCTGTAATGGAGAGTGGTACAGAAAAAGGGTGAAGGCAGAAGGAAAAGAGACCCCTCCCCCAAGAAGCCTGTGTTCCCTTGAAAGAAATGGGAAAGTCTTCATTCATGGCAAGATCCAGTTTGTGGCTTTGTGGCAAACTGGAATTTTGGTAGGTTTTTAATGGCAAACTGGAATTTTGGTAGGTTTTTAAGAGGAGAGAAAGTAAAATGCAGGAATGCATGGAAATGAGACAGTATCACACACATACTTACAAAGTTATGATGAACTTAGAATTTCAGAAAATAAGCAAAGCCAGGGCATGTGATAAGACAGGACAGGCATGTTGCTTGTGAGAAATCTAGATGGAAGTGTGTCATTTGCTGACTTTTGAACTCTACTTTTTTGCAGAGATAGCTTTAATGACTTATAACAACAGAGGACCTACAACCAACAGAGCACTAAAGTCTGCATTAGATCATGAGGCTCTTTCTTGAGAATGGTTAAGTTATTTGACTTTTCATTATGGATATTGTTAAAAGGGAACACACATAGTTGAGACTCATCAAACTTTCTATTTTTATGGAGATTAGTAGTCAGAAAAAACACACAAAAGAGAGATGATCAGTATGTACAGAGATTTGGCTCCCGATATCTTCCATATGATAACAGCGGCTCTACTCAGCACATTAGTAAAATTTGGCAAGATTTATGAATTGTCTTAGCAACCTCCCCTGAAAGTGAAGTTTGGCTGATGCAATGCCATCTTAGGAAAGGCCAGATCTGCATATCATTAACATTTGTGTTGGTGGGTTCCCAAAAATGGTGTAGTCTGACCCAAAATGAGTGTTATAATAAAAACCTCCGCTTGTTATGCAGGAGTGTAAAACCATCTGAAGGAAGCAAAAAATCAGACAGTTCTTCAAGCACAAATGTCTGGTGTCAAAACTAGTTGCAATAGTGCTATGTTCAGCAGCTGCACCTGCATGGTAACTAGGGAGCTATCTGGCTGTGAGTGTTTGTTTCACACATCAGAATTTAAAATAGAGAGTGGAATACACTGGGCAACATCTCATGAAAATGGAGTGGGTTTTCTTCTTCCTCCATAAGTTGAGCCTGAAGCCTTAAAACAAGCATAAACCATGACATAATGGTGTTTTATCTGTGGAAAAAATGCATATTTTTCTATGCAACTAATGGCATTTAAAAGAGAAATATGCCTATTTTGTTAATGACCACTCCCACATTATAACTATCTTGGAATTTCCTTTTTAAGCAATCTTTCCTAGAGACCCAGTGTTGGCTGGAGACCAATTTACTCGATGCCAAAAAGTTATTTCTCAGGCTCAATTATCTAGAAAGCTAGTGAAATGTGTGCCTTGGCAGGCTGAAGGAAAAAAAATTAATCAAGTTTTCCAGAGGAACTCTCAGAATTTCCAACACAAGATCCCACTTTGGTTGAAAGAGGATACGAAGATAGAAACATTAGTGAAGAAAACATGAGGACTGCTGTCTGTTATACAACTCCAGGCACTCTAGGCAGATTTGTTCTATCAGGTCCCCTCCTAGCAGAAGTGTAGAAAAAAGTTAAAGTGGTTAAAGGACCTAGAGGTAAGGATTTCCTAAAAAGCCCATTCATGTGATGACAGCTATTTGGGTAACCTTAAGGAAAAGCCTAGAAGTTAAAGGTAGAATAAGAGTCCCTTTTGCAGTTATTTGGGACAAATGAGTATGTCAAAATCAAAGAGGACCAAGAAGGTAATCTGGGATCCACATCATCAGGATACTGATGATGACCTAGGACTCAGCTTATTGACACCAAGCTGCCCAGTTGCAACACGAGCCACGGGTTCAAAGAGGCTCCAAACAAACCTCCGGCTATTCAGAGACTCCCCGGGTTCTCTTCGCCTCTACTCCCTTATTTCCACAGCCTCACAGAAGACCTCTTTCACCCCCAAACCCAAGACCCACTCTTCTCCATTTTTTCCTTCCTAAGGAAAATGATACTCCTTTAAGGAGGAACAGTCCAATGTACTTAAAAGGAAGTGGAATTTGATCTTTAGATTTTGCTAAGTTTTGCTCTTGTCATTTATTACAATTTTAGCTTTTTTCAATTTCTGCCTTTGAACATACCTTCCAAACTCAATCACAGAAACCAAAGGCATCCTCCATTCAATTCTACTTAAAGTCCCAGCACACACCTCATCTCTTTCAGGAAAATAATCACAATACACTAGGACTAATCATGGATTGTAAATATGGCATTTGAATGTTTAATATTTAGTTATCTATCTGACAAAAATTGAGAAGTTTGGCAGAATATTCTGTTGACAAAACTGTGGCAAAACAAACACTCTAAATATGGCTGCCAGTGGTCATACAAAATGGCAGAAGCTTCTAAGTAATATGGAAAAATTGCACATTCATATAGTCTTTATCCTATTATATCTCATCATTTTGAAAAGTGGTAAATAAAAGGGAAAATAATATTTATCTTGTCTTTCCCTTATTTTTATTTTTTTACTTTATATTTATTGTTTACACTATTACCAGTGTTTCCATTCCCCTCCGTTGCTCAAGTCCCACCACCCCTGCCCCCTCCCTCTCTGTTTTTTCCTATATGAACCACTCATCTGGAATACATGTTGGTCCTTGGCTTGACATCCTAGCTTCAAGAGGATTTTAAAAGTCCATTTTGAAATTTCTTATAAAAAATTCCAGCAAAGCAGACTTAAAAAGAGCACATACGATCATCACTGTCCTTGCTGCACTTGCATAAATAATCAGCCCAAGTTTAATGACATTAGGTTTATTTTACAAATAAATTTGACTTACTGTGATTATCTTTGAAAGAAATGGGGATGACTATAAACAAAAAGATATGTTTTGGTGGAAAATTATTGATGCGCGTGTGGATACCACAGTCCAGTCCTGAGCACTGTTTCTGCGGTTCTGTTATCTACCTGTAAGCTGGACGGGATCCTCAATTCATTCAGTTTTTTCCAATATCTGGCTATCACTATCCGCGCTGAAGTTTTCAGCTTCCTCCCACTTGTCTGCCTTGAAATAACTAAATTTATTCTTAAACCTTTGCTTTCCGTAAGTTCACAACAGAAAATGACCTTTATCAAATCAAATCATTATCATCATCATCTCACAGTATCTGCTTTGGCAGGATCAAAACTTAAAATCCTGATGTCATTTTGTTCCCTCAAATGGAGATCAGGAGAAAAAGTAGAAGAGTGAAATGACTTCAGAGTTGTATGTGTGGGCATATAAGGAAATGCAGAGATTTAATCTGGACTGCTTTAAACTGATTGCACAGTTAAACTGGACTCAAGAACTGGGCCCAGCACGCTATGGATGGCTTTAAGGAGTCGGGGTCTACCAAGCATTAGCGCGAACCAGCTGAAGCCTTCCTGTACTTTAGGAAAGAAGAAAACCAAAAGTTATTTTTTTTAATTTAACAAAACATAGAACTATCTTTGAACTAATTAAGAACACTTTTTTAATAGAAATTTTTTAAGATAATTAAGAACACTTTTAAAAATTGTATTAGGATTCTTGGTTGTAAGGGCATTTAGGGAAAGAGAAAATTTACCTGAAAACACTTTATGCCCAAGTCTGTCAGTATGCCTGCTGTCATTTGAATTCCCATAGGAAACGTTGGCCAAAACTCATGTTATTGAAGAACCATTGCAAGATTTCCCTCCTTCATTTTTTTATTTTGCAAATAAACCTCTTATGTTTGTAATGTGCAGCTGTAGATTCCATTTATTTTTTTCTGTATGAGTAGGGCAAAACAAATGGACTTAAATATTTCATTGTTAAAATATTATTATTTTGCTACTTATTTTTTTACTATCTGAAAATTCGCATTTAAATATTTTTTAGAAATTTTTAGAAGTGATGTGTGTGTCCTCACATTTTATATTTAATATAAATAGCCTTAGATTGCTATGATTTCTTGCTCTGATTGCTCCAGGTTTGTAATAAATACTATTTACTGATAAGGAGTGAATATCTGCAAGAAATGCCTCCCTGGGGGTTATGGCTGAGATCAACTTGGAGGTAATAAAATGACAAAGCATCTTCTGTCATTCCCTCCAAGATGACTGCAGAAGAACAGGATGGAGTCCTATAGTGCCCATCTTAAAGATTTACACAAATCGTTCCTTTCTCTCAGATTGCTGCTACTTTCCTCAGTGTTACATACTGTCATTAAATTCTCCACCCTTGCTATTACAGCTTCCATTACCACCCACATGGCACTCCAGCTTTATCCATGGGTGGCAGATGTTATCACCATATGTCATCCGATCAATTTTCCATTCAAGGGTAATGTAACGTTTGGTGGAAAGCCAACTCACACTTTAGGAAAGGCTTTCTCTGTGGTCTTCACCAGCCATAAATGCAAGCATCCTTTCAACTTCTTGGCTCTGATACCTAACCAAGAAATCAGCAGGGATCTTAGAGATGCTTTGCATGTTTCTGTGTTAGCTGGGAGCTCTCTCATTGTCACCTGCCAAATTGTTTCCTATTAAGGAACTTGGCACTATTTTGCCTTTGTCTACTTTCATCTCAGAATATTCCGGACAGAGAATCATTAGATAGGTGAACACCAAAAGAGAGCAGCGGTTTCAGGTTCTGGGTCACGCGGCTGATAACCTCTCGTTCAGCTCCAATATCTTTATCTCACTTCCTTATTCCAGAAGATGGCACTGCTCGTAGCTGGAAATGCCTGTTCCATAAGATTCTAAATGGTGGTCAAATTTAAGACAGATGATTTATCTGTACAGATTTGATCTGTGCATGCTTGTTCTCTCTTTCTTTCATTCCTTTCATTTTTTTTTTCTTGTCTCTCCCAACTCCACTCCCACTCTTGTTTTGGATTTATATCTTTTCACATTTATTGAACACTATTTTTTGCCAGTCAGTGTGTATGCTCTGCATATTTAAGTATTAAATACAATATAATTCTTCCAAGTTTTTCATATTTTAAAGATAAACTTTAGATTATTTTGAAACCAGCCCAGTAAATCTTTGCATTTCCCAGCCACATTGGGTAATTAGAATGTGGGATGCTTGGGAGATGAGGAAGTGGAAACAATTACACGTTTTTATTGACCATGAAATGATTTCCCTCTCAAGTATTGAAGCTGCCTACAATTTGGTGAAGAAATTTCTGTTTACTTTTTTCACAATTAGTATTTTAAAGACTCAGATGATATCCTTTTCCCTCTTTTGTCTTACCAGTTTCAGGTATCCAGATGTCAAGATCAAACTCATTTGAAACCACTTAATTCCAATGATCACTTGACTTGCATTTCTCCAGATATTTTCTAGTTACTATACGTCTTTCTTTATCTGTGATAATCAGTTATCACTATGAAATTTCAAGTGTGGACAATCTGCACTTTTCCATAAAATAAATACACACCTTAAAAAAATTTTTCTCTCTATGCTTCCAGAAAACAGGTTAGGATTGTGGGCATTTCGGGCAACACAAAATAATGGACTTAGGAACCAAAGCAATATCAATCTCTTCATGACTTACAACTAATGTTCAAACATCAAAATAACTTAAGGTTTAAATTATCTGTTCTTAAATTATAACTTTATATGTACCCCTAATGAAAATCACCCACTACTTTATTGTTTATTCATGCTGACCTGTAAAGTTTTCTACAGTTTATTCTAATTTATTTATTATAGTGCTCCTCAGAAAATATGAATCGAAGCAGGACAGTTGAATATATTTTACTGCCCCTCAAGAACTTTATTAATATCACTTAATTGTTATACAATTAACAATCCTATCAGCAGCTGTTTTCAGCATGAATCCCTATGGAAACCATGTTATCAAATTTTTTAATCCAGAGTATCTCATTACTAAGAGAATTTTTTATTGTCAATACATCATTTTCTACAATCCTCTTCTAACTTAAATGTCATATTTTGTGCTAGTTTTGGTGTTGCTCATGTCTGCCACCCCAGGAAGGTCAAACAGTGCCCGCCTTGAGCACCTGCACATGCAAGAGCAGTGGTTTCAACACCTTCAGGCCACCTGGTCTTAACTTGGCTTCCTGGTCACCTGCTATTTTTCCATTCCTGGGGTCAAGTCCATACACTGTCTGAATATCACTTATTTGTGGAATTTTAAAAGTCAACTCTGTGAAAACAGAATACCATGGTGGTCACCAGGGGATGGAGGTTGGAAGGCTGGGGAGGTTGGAGGGCTGGGCAGAGGTTGGAGGGTTGAGGGTACAAACTTATAATGAGTAGTTAATAAGCCCTAGAGATCTACTGCATAATAGAGTGAATATAGACAACAATACTGAATTATAATCATCAAACTGGTTAAGAGATTAGAACTTACATATCCCAACCACTGAAAAGACAGGACAGTTATTTAATATATAGAGATGCTAATTAGCACTACAAGGGCTATCATATTATAATATATAAGTATATTAAATTAACATATTACACATCTTAAATGTATACAATGTTATATGTCAAATAAATTTCAATGAAAAAATAAATACATAACAATAAAATATAAATGTGCATTGGACTCTTTTGTAGGTCTGGTTAAAGGGCAGACTGAGGTTCAGTGTACTGGCACAGGGCCTGAGATTCTACATCGCAATGAGCTCTAGTGGGTGTTTGACTTCCATGAACCACACTTCGATAGCAAGGCTCAATAGGCGTTGCCATAGCCTTTTACGGAGTATTTTCTTGAAATTCTCTAGTCCTTTTGATTTGCTGCACCACTCTGTTTTGGCTCCTCTTCTTGCTAACTGTTCCTCTTAAATATCTTTTCTTCATACCACTTCCTCTGTTTGTTCTTTATGAATGCAAGTCATCCCTGGGATTTTATTCTCACTTTACTTCTTTTTCTAAAGTGGTGGTTCCAAAGTTCCGTATACAAAGAAAGTTAGCTGGGAAATGTATGAAAAATGGAGTTTTCTCAGCCCCACTGCAGAGATTCTGACTTGGTAGGTATGAGGTGGAGTCCTAGTCTGCATTTTTAATTCTTAGAAAGAAATTTCATAGGACATAATTTTGAGAACAACTGCCCTAAAGGTACTCATTCTCTTGTCGTTGCTCTAACCATACCATAGATAATTTCCACATGGTACCTAGACCCCAGACCTATCCATGGTTTAAACTGACAATGTAATATTTCAGTCAGGATATTCAAAAAATTCAAAATGTCCAAACTAAATTGATCTCCCTTTTATCACCTCTTTTTCTTCCTCTATCTGAGATAATGGGGCCATAATCAAACTAGGAGAAATCTGGTTAAAGGTTTTCTCCAAGGAACACTTGTCTACAGAGTTGCTGACCTACAGCATTATTGGCATAAAAATCACCCTGGATGCAGAATCACAAAATTCTCAAATGCTAATTCCTTAAATCTGGGGTGAGGTCAACAGATCTGCACTTTTAATACTCCCCACAA
The DNA here is from genome assembly GCA_004024845.1 of Tonatia bakeri. NCBI lineage: Eukaryota > Metazoa > Chordata > Mammalia > Chiroptera > Phyllostomidae > Tonatia > Tonatia bakeri. Next base: position 161,635 of record PVIA01001935.1, read on the forward strand.
CCCTCAGCAATGATTCTAATGAAGATGACCCCCTGCCCCCACTTTCAGAAATGCAGCCATAGGGATATTTCCAGCTATTCCTAGAGGCTTTGAAAGCATTTTCCAAGGGAGAGGGCTTGGGTGGAAATAAGGGATGATTTAACCTTCCCCTTTTCTCAAGCAGAGCCCCCCAAAGCTACTCCAAGTAGCTGCACACACTCAGTAAAATCAGTGCACTTTTTTCATCTAAAGTCAGTTTCAGGTCAAGTTTTCAGCTTATCCCCCTCCTAACAAGATTGATACCTGTAAGCCTTTTGCATACAATTATTTTTGGACACCAATGTTTGCCCTCATGACAGTTACTCTTTGAAATACATATATTCTTTCCATGTTTCTCACTTTTTTCCTCCCTTTGATCTTATTTCCATGTTACTTAAGAAATTGAATTGCAAAGCCTACAAATATCTCAGGTAGGAAGTACATATCCTTAAGAAAGAGAAAATATCCAATTGTTTAATTTATATCTTCCCCTAAAAACTTTTTAGATCAACTTGATTAGTGGAAGCTCAGTTAATATTACCTTTTATCATAAAGAGCCATGGTTTGCATTCTATTTTCGATGTTAAGAATAAAATCTATACATAGATATAGATGAGATGGAGATAGAGATGGAGATGGATGATATGGATATGAATTTAGACATAGGACAGGTGATATAGCTAGATACAGATCTACTTTGAAATCTTTGGTGGTCTCAACCTAACATCCTTTAAGCTGTGAACAAATTTGCTTTGTTATGTTAAAGAATTCTAACTTGATGTTTTCTTTGATTATCATTTCATACCTATTATGCCTTCTAGTTCAGAAGTGAAATTATTTTGCCCAAAGTTTTTACAATAAAATTGGACTTTAGTCCAATTTGAGACATGATAACTAAGTGCTGATTCCTTCTTAATCTTTAAAAAACTCCATTATTTATATGGACAAACTGATACCAACATTTAAGAAATCTAAAGTAGTGCAAACCACATTATCCTGAAACATTGGAACAGTTTAATATTCAGGATTAAATATCTTTTTCATACTGATTAGGCTCTGAAACTGGTTTTAAATGGAAAGAGTGCCAAACATGCTGAAATGCAAGTACTATGATCCATCAATGTGCAGGGTTTCAATTCATTGTATATATTTGCAAATTGTATGTATATAATATCATGATGTTCAGTTTCAATTTTATCTGCATATCAAAATGTAAAATGAAGAGATGAATTTTTTTCACTGAGAAAAATCAGTGGGAGTTGAATAAATAGGCGATTTACCTAGGTTTGACAGTGAGTGTTTTGCTTTGATTTCAGGTGGGTGAGGCGTTTGATTGTCCCTCTTTTCCTGAATCCAGAGCAAGGCATTTTACTTCAGCTCAGTTCACCTACAGATATTTTTCATAGTTTGGAGCTGTTCTTTGAAATACCTTTCAGCTCTTCATTCCTTTCTTCTCTATATTCCTGTTCTCCACTCCCTTTCTCTCTCCCAGCTGCGAGGATTTGTCCTCCAAAACAGCGGGGGTGGGAGGGACCAAGGGAGGGAAGCAGAGCAGGGAGCATGAGCCAGAGAATGCCAGGATCCGGCTTTTGTTATTGGTTGGCCGCCGCCTGATGGATGTAGAGGGAGGAGTGAAATCTTCAGTGTGATCCGACGGAGCCGAACTACAGAAACCATACTTACAGGTAAGAGCAAACAAGAGGAGAAAATTTTCTTTTTATTCAAAAGAGAATGCTTCTTAATTCCTACTGAGAGAGTTTTATGATTTGAAAATCATTCTGAAGACGTTTCCCGAAAGTGTGTCCGTTTCATTACTTGAGGAAGCTTTGCAAAAATGTTCTTTCTCCCTGCAAAGCCCTTAGCTGATAAAAACACCAGAGGCATGTCTTATCCTGGATAACTTCCTAAGCAAGGGTTATTGAAGCAAAATTAACAGATAAAGTGAGTCATCATGTGCTTTTCTGGGTTTGTTTTTATATAAGCTTATGTAGTTAGGAATCAAAGGAAGGGTGAGGAGAGAGCTCAGTAAAATCCACAGGTCCTGGGAAAATGGAGCTTTCTCTAAATATACAGTATAAAATCTCATGTGCGTCTACTAATATTTACAAAACAGTAAATGGTTTGGGAAAATTTTTGCTGGTTGTAGACCTTTTTAGCTCTAACTTAGAATGAGTGATTTATGTGTATTTATGCTCTTTTAACTTTCTCCTTTGATAAATCTTAGGCGATTGAGTACTGCATCATTTTATTTAGTAAACGTGTCTGTATTTATCAACATGCATGAGTCTTTAAAAGGTCAGAAGCCTATTTGTGAAAGATTAAACCTAGCCATAGAAATTGCATCTTAATAGGCCTGTTTCATCACTAGTTTCATTTATCAATGAAATATATCTAGATAAGGATTCCATCACAGCATTTGTATTATTGGGACTATTTCTAGGCAATATGTATATGTGTTTTGAAGCTCAAAAGTTAAGATTTATTTTACCAGTGGCTTAGTGGCTTGTATCTGCTAACATTGCCTAACATTGTCTTTTTTTTCCATAGGGAAAATAGAAGAGTTCTAAATATGTAGACTAAATGACCCACAGTAAAGACATTAAAACATAATTTTATTCCAAGTCATTTTATGTTTTTTTTATCTTAATACGTAAATATAGGTCAATATTGGTATGATAACCATTTTAAAACTGAGCTTTTTCTAAGAAAGATTATTACTGACATGGGTACATTGGCAATTAATTAATACTTATTGATTTTGATAACAAAATAACAGTCAATGGTGTAACTGATTTGTTCATATATTTTTTTAAACACAGTACTTCTGAATGAATCACAAACTAGTAGGAGTGAATATAAATAATTTTAAAGTTTTGGGGGGTCCTGATTTTGCTTTTTGTAATTGAAGAGATGGGTTTTGTCTTTAAATAGCAGACAAAAACAGCATTCCTAATGATACTAAATACAGAGAATAATATGTTTATGTACTTAACTGTCATATTGACCCAAGCAAGTTCTCTTGCATGGCTCATTTTGAACTATCTCTGGATTTCACAATTCATAGTGTGCTACTGAGATGTTGCCATGTTTCTCATTATAGATTCTTTTCATCTTGGTTTTTAAAACAAAATGATGGTAGAAATTAATCCTCTCCTTAGACTAAAATTTAAGGTGATATATAAGACTAGGTATTCACTGCCTGATATGTATTAGAGAAAATAAATCAAGGCAGTTATGTTTTTGTGGAAATTATAAATTCTGAGTAAAGCTACCTCCAGGAATGAAGGGGAATTGATGAAAATTAGAGAGCAGAGTTCCACATGGTTTTAAATTATTCTGTTTCCTTGGAAACCAGCTGCTGCAGATGCATTTTGCTTTCTTTGGCTAAAAATATCATCCTTTTAATATTCGCTAAGGGAAAGGTTCTGAATAAAACCAGAGTGTATTGTTGCTGCTTTTTATAATTTCCTTAATGGTTCGCATATTTTGCATGAAATGAAGATAAACCCTTTCTCAATCAGCATTCGCTGTCATCCACTGGCAGACATATCTGCATAAGCCCTCCACGAGATCTACTGTATTTTTACTGCAGGGACTATGGGGAGGGGGTGTTCGGAGGAGAGAGAGAGCCCGCACTGGAGTGAAGGCATAGCAGACAGAGAATTTTTTTAACTTAAATATCCAGACCTTGTTTCATTAATGCAGTCATTTATTCTTACCTCTTCAATCTAACTAATGTGTAAAAATTACACATTGCAACAATCTGAAAGCTATTTAATATTATAATTAAATATCATCTAAAACTGTTTTATGTTATTAAGTCAATATATTTGAAATTTAATAGGAATTATTATAAATTCATATATGTTCTTTTTGTTTCATTAGAAGGCTTTTGCTTTTTTGGATATAAGTATTTTATGAGAGTTTTCTTTATAAGTAATAACATTACAACTCTCATATTTACCCTAGGCAATTTCTTATAACACTTTCATTATGATTTTTTTTCTCTCAGCTACTTGGTGAGGAGAGAAAATCATCATAAAACTGTTACATTTTTCCTATTTTACTGTAATTTAGATGAGATTTCTAAATCTATTTTCTTTTTGCCACTTGTTTTTGACATATACTTTATTTTCATGTAAAGTTAGTTTCTTAGATTTAATCTTAGCAATATAGCAAATGAAGTATCACATGCTTAAACCATGTTTTAATACATTTAGTATTTAGCCAATGCATTACATAAAGTTAGATAAATTTAGTATGTATGTGATATTTCAAAAAGAGGGTAATGGGAGGTATTTCATTTTTATCAATTAACACGAGCAAAGCCCTTCAGTGGCAGCACTTTCAGCATAAACACAATGACATTAAAGAGTATGCTAACAACAAATTAGACTGGTAAATGGATTATGCAACCTGTGCAAATGACCCTTATTTCTGACACAGTCAAAATTATCCAGTGTATTTCCAGTCCCTGAAAATAATGCATTGCATAGTCTTACTCTCAACTGCAGATCATTTTTAAATAACTTTTGTTAGTAGTGTCTCTTTACTGCTTTATGCTTCTTTATTTGCTAGATTCAGATTCATAGGTGAGTTTACATGGGTCTCTTAAGTATCACAAAATGTATTCAGGAAAATGAAATTTAATAGCTTCCTCTGTAACATAGACAGACAACTTAGTATCTGTAATGAAAATATGCTAGTTTGGCAAATAGCCCTACATTGCTAGAAATGGGAGGAGGGGATTTCAAAGAAATAGAAAACATCCCTGGCTGGATAGCTCAGTTGGTTAGAGCATCATCCCCATACACCAAGGTCGTGGGTTTAATCTTCAGTCAGGGCACATACAAGAATCAAGCAATGAATGCATCAATTAAATGGAACAACAAACTTCTCTCTCTCTAGCCCCCTTCCCCCCTCTAAAATCAATAAATAAAAATTAAAAACAAATTATACCAATGTGAGAAAACTTAAGTCAGGTTTCACAATGTTCAAATTATGCTGTGTACTTTAGGTAATTCAAATAAATGAAAAATCATGTTAAGAATTATACTGTGGTAGGTCATAACTAAAAATATTGATCAGAGGTTACTTTTGATTTAGTATATATTTAATTCTTAATAGTATAATATAGGGCTTATATAATATAGAAAGGCAGTTGGTTCAAAGCACCATTATTACTCTTTATTTACCATCTTGTAAATTAAGGACCAAGTAATGGATTTAATTATCAAGCTAATAATCACATTTAGATGTTTCACATATCTCTTTGAAGCAGTTGACAGATCATTGGATTTCTGTCAATTGTTTTGATCTCAGTTATAAGACACTAAATAGTTTGACCTGAAAATTGTTGAAAGAACATACTCTGAGAATGCAGACTCAATTGAAGCTTTTGAAGCATTTAATTCAAGATAATGATGACCTTGATAAAGGTCACTACTAATTCTAAGGATCATACTTTAGCAGGCAAACCACTTGACATAAGTTCAAATTTGTCATTCACTTTAGTCTCATGGCTGAAAACAACACATTTCAGTATTTCTGCTGGCTCACATGCACATTTGCAAAAATGTTATTTTATTTTTATTTTTTTACTGTATTTTTTCTATTACCATTTATTTCCCTTGTAGACCCCTCGCTCCCACAATCACCACACTGTTGTCCATGTCCATGAGAACTTTTTCCGTCCTGTTCAATCTGTCCACCCTCTAACCTCCAACCCCCACTAGCTGCCATCCTGCTCCATATCTGAGTCTGTCTCTGTTTTGCTTGTTAGTTCAGTTTGTTCATTACATTCCACATATGAGTGAAGTCATACAGTATTTGTCTTTCTCCAACTGGCTTACTTTACTTAACACAATGTTCTGCAGGTCCATCCATTCTGTCACAAAGGGTAAAATTTTCTTCTTTTTTTATGGCAAAGTAGTATTCCATTGTGCAAATGCCCCATAGTTTTATCCACTTATCTACTGATGGACACTTGGGCTGCTTGCATATAATGGTGACTGTAAATAATGCTGCAATGAGCATAGAGGTGGTTATCATCTTTCAAATTAATGTTTTAGGCTTATTCAGATAAATTCTCAGAAGTAGATTCACTAGGTCAAAAGGTAGATCCATTTCAAATTTTTTGAGGTGTCTTCATACTGCTTTCCACAGTGGTTGAAACAATCACCCTTCCCACCAACAGTGCTGCAAAAGGGTTCCCTTTTCTCCATATCCTTACCAGGATTTGTTGTTGATTTATAGATAGTAGCCATTCTGACAGGTGTGAGGTGAAAGCTCATTGTGGTTTTAATTTGCATTTATCTGCTAATTAGTGACCTTGGGCATCTTTTCATATGTCTATAATGGCCATCTGTGTGTCCTCCTCGGAGAATTGTCTATTCAGGTCTTTTGCCCATGTTTTAATTGGATAATTTGGTTTTTTGGTGTTGATTTTTTAAGTTCTTTATAAATTTTAGCTATTAACCTCTTATCAAATGTATCGGCAAATATATTTTCCCATTCTGTGGGTTGTCTTTTTGTTTTGTCGATATTTTCCTTTGCTGTGCAAAAAACTTTTATTTTGATTTAGTTTCATTTGTTTATTTTTCCTATTGTCTCCCTTTCCTGAGGAGATATACCAGAAAAAAATATTGCTACAAGCAATGTATGAGATTTTTCTGCCTGTGTTTTCTTCTATGACTTCAGGGTTTTGGGTCTAACATGTAAGTCTTTTTAAAAGAATTTTATTTATTTATTTTAGAGAAGGTAAGGGAGGGAGAAAGAGAGAGAAAGAAACATCAATGTATGGTTGCCTCTCATGTGGCTCCTACCTGGTCTACAACCTAGGCACGTGCCCTGACTGGGAATCAAACTGGCGACCCTTTGGTTCGCAGTCTGGCACTCAGTCCACTGAGCCACACCAGCCAGAGCTAACATGTAAGTCTTTAATCCATTTTGAATTTGTTCTTTTGTGTGGCATAAAAAGGTAGTCTAGTTTCATTTTTCTGCATATATCTGTCCAATTTTCTGAACATCATTTATTGAATAAACTATCTTTGGTGCAATATATGTACTTGCTTGCTCTGTTGAATATTAATTGACTATATAGGTGTGGGTTTATTTCTGGGCACTGTATTCTGTTCTGTTGGTGTGTGTGTTTGGTTTCATGCCAGTACCATGCTGTTTCGATTACGAACACACTGTATTAGGTAACATGATTCCTTCAACTTTGTTCTTTCTTAAGATCACAGATCTAGTTCTGTGATATATGTCATTGGTTTCTTCAAAGGAATTGTATTGAAGCCATAGATTACTTTGGGTAGTATGTACATTTTGATGATGTTAATTCTTCTTATCCGTGAACACAATACGTGCTTTCACTTAATTTTAGCTTCTATTTCTTTCTTCAGTGTCTTATAATTTTCTAGGTACAGATCTTTTACCTCCTTATTTAGGTTTATTCCTAGGTATTTTATTCTTTTTAAAGCAATTGTGAATAGGATTGTTTTCTTAATTTCCCTTTTTGTCAGTTCCTTATTGGCATATAAAAATACAACTGGTTACTGGATATTAATTTCATAACCCCCTACTTTGCTGAATTAATTTATCAGCTCTAGTAGTTTGTTGGTGGTTCTCTATGTACAGTATCATGTCATCTGCAAATAAAGACAGTTTGACTTCTTCCTTTCCAATTTGGATGCCTCTTATTTTTTCTTCTTTTCTGATAGCTATAGCTAGGACTTTCAGTACCATATTGAATAAGAGAGAGGTGAAAGTGAACATCCCTGTCTTGTTCCTTATCCTAAGTGGAACACTTGTAGTTTTCACCCATTGGTATGATGCTGGCAGTGGGTTTGTCATATATGGTTTTTATTATGGTTAGGTATGTTCCCTCTATTCCCACTTTGGTGAGAGTTTTTATCGTAAGTGTGTGCTGGATTTTTATTAAGTGCTTTTCTGTATCTATTGATATGATCATGTGGTTTTTAAATCATTTTGTTTATGTGGTATATCACATTTATTGATTTGTGAACATTGTACCAACCTTGCCTTCCTGGAATAAATTCCACTTGGTAATAGTGTATGATCTTGATGCATTGCTGTATTTGGTTTGCTAATATTTTGTTGGGGATTTTAGCATCTATGTTCATCAGAGATATTGGCCTATAATTTTCTTTCTTTGAAGTGTTTTTATCTGTTTTTGCAATTACGATAATGTTGATCTTGTACAGTGAGCTTAGGAGCCTTCCCTCCTGTTGAATTTTTTTGAAATACTGTGAGAAGGAGAGGTGCTAGTTCTCAGAATGTTTGTTAAAATTCATCTGTGAAGCCATTTGCTCCAGGATTTTTGTTTCTTGGGAGTTTTTTTGATCACTGCTTCAGTTTTACTAAGTATTCTGTCTATTCAGATTCTCTGATTTGTTTCAGATTTTGTTTTGGAAGATGCTATGTTTCTAGGTATTTATTTATTTCATCCAGGTTGTCCTGTTTGTTGGCATATGGTCAGCAAAGACAAAGGAATGTAAGAATTTTCTTACAATCCTTTGTGTTTCTTTGGTGTCGGTTGTTATTTCTCCTCTTTCATTTATGATTTTATTGATTTGGGTCTTCTCTCTTTTTTTCTTGATGAGCTGCTTAAAGTTTTGTCAATCTTGTTTATCTTTTCCAAAAACCAGTTCTTGGATTTATTGATCTTTTTAATCATTTTTAGACTGTTTCATTTATTTCTGCTCTGATCTTTTTTATTTCCTTCCTTCTACTCATATTGGCCTAGTTTGTTGTTCTTTTTCAAGTTCCTTTAAGTATAAAGTTAGATTGTTTATTTGAGCTTTTTCTTGTTTTCTGAGATAGGCCTGTAATGCTGTGAATTTCCCTCTTAAGATTGTTTTCCCTGCGTCCCATGGATTTTGGATTGTTGTATCCTCATTTTCATTTGTTTCAGTGTATCTTTTGATTTCTTCCCTGATCTTGTTGACCCATTCATTGGTTAATAACATGTTATTTAGCTTCCATGTCTTTGTGTATTCTTCGGTGTTCTTCTTGTGATTGATTTCTAGTTTCATAACTTTCCAGATAAAGAAGGTACTTGATATGATTTCAATCTTCCTAAATTTACCAAAGCCTGTTTTGCATCCAATATGTGATCTATCCTACAAAATGTTCCATGTGCACTTGAAAAGAATGTATATTGTGCTGCTTTGGGTTGAAATGCTCTGTATATATCAATTAAATGCATTTGATCTAATGTGTCATTTAAGGCTGCTGTATCCTTAGTGATTTTCTGTTTGGAAGATCTATCCATGGAAGTTAATAAGCTGTTAAAAATCACCTACTATGACTTTTATGTCTATCAAGTTTGCTTTATATATATAAGCACTCCTATTCGACTATATAAATGCTTACTAACATTATATCTTCTTGTTGGATTGTTCCACCTATCATTATGTAGTGTCCTTCTTTGTCTTTAACTATAGACTAGGTTTTAAAGTCTGTTTTATTGGGTATAAGTACTGCTACACCAGCTTTTTTCCCCTTTTCATTTGCATAAAATATTTTTTTTCATCCCTTTACTTTTATTCTCTGTGTATCTTTTGTTCTGAGATGGGTCTTTTGAAAACACCATATATATGGGGCTGGCTTTCTTAAAAAAAAAAGATTTTTAATAATTTGTTTTTAGAGAAAAGGGAAGGGAGAGAGAAAGAGAGGAAGAGAAACATCAGTTGGCTCCCTTCACATGCTCCAAACTGGGAACCTGGCCCACAACCTTGGCAGGTGCCACGACTAGGCATCAAACTGGCAACCTTTTAGTTCATAGGCTGAAAATCAGCTGAGCCACACCAGGCAGGGCAGGGGCTTATTTTCTTATCTATTTAGCTACCTATGTATTTTGATTGGTGCATTTAAGCCATTTATATTTAAAGTGATTATTAATAGATATATATTTACTACCATTTTTTAAATTATCTTCTCTTCTCTTTTTTTCTTCTTGAAGCAATCCATTGAACATTTGTTGTAGTACTCATCTGGTGTAAACAAACTCTTTTAGAATTTTGTCTGTCTGGACAGCTCATTATTTCTCCCTCAATTTTAAATGATAGCCTTGCTGTATAAAGTAGCCTTGGTTGTAAATCCTTGCTTTTAATCACCTTGAATATCTCACATCAATCTCTTGTTCTAAAATGTTTCTGCTGAGAAATTAGGTGACAGTCTAATGGGAGATTCCTTGTAGGTAACTAACTGCTTTCCTCTTGAAGTTTTTAAGATTCTTTCCTTGTCTTAAGCTTTGTCATTTTGATTTTGATGTGTCTTCTGTAGGCCTCTTTGGGTCCAAATTGTTTGGGACTCTCTGAGCTTCCTGGAATTGTGTATGTTTTTGCTTCACCAGGTTAGGGAAGTTTTCAGTTATTATTTTTTTCAGATAGGTTCTTGATCCCTTGCTCACTCTCTTCTCCTTCTGCTATCCCCTCGATGAAGATATTATTGTGCTTCCTGTTGTCCCAAAGTTTTCTTATACTCCCCTTATATTTTTAATTCTTTTTTCTTTTTACTGCTCTGCTTAGGTGTTTTTTTTTATACTTCGTCTTCCAAATCCCTGATTCAATCTTCTGCTTCATCTTACTTACTGTTTAATCTTCCCTGTGTTTTATTTATTTCAGATATTGCATTCCTTATTTATGACTCATCCTTTTTTATGGTTTCTGTGTCTTTTTTGATGCATTTGAGTATTATTTTAATTATTACTCTAAACTCTGTGTTAGATAAATTGCTCTCCTCTATTTCATTTAGTTTATTTGGGACTTGTTTCTTTGTCTTCCCATTTTGGCTCCCTTTTTGTGTTTGATTCTATGTATTAGGTAGATCTGCAAAGATTCTGGTGCTGACCTATTTCTGACGCTGCCTGTGACTGGCCCTGGGTAACTTTTTTGGCACTATCAGCGATCCACAGCTTGTGCTCCCTCTGTTGTACCTGGGGTGTGCAGACAGAATCAAGCTGCACACCAAGGCTGGCTTTTACCAGTATCAGGCCTGGGGTAGGGTTTACTAAAGTCTCAGAGCTCCAAGAGATATGATTTTGCCTGTAGGCTTTCTATTAGGTTTTGTCTCTAAAATATTCTCCAGCTTTATACTTCTTCAGCCCAGCTTAAGCTCCACAGGGTGGGGTGAGAAGGATTCTTGAAAGTAAGACTGTTGCTTTCTCCCCAGCCTGATTCAGCTTGGAAGGGGAGTGCTCTACTGAGAAAGATGACTACTGCTACATGGTGAATAACTGAGCACAGGGGTCATGGCAGCTGACCCTTCAGCTCTCTCTCCAGCCTCAGTTTTATTCCTCAGAAGCTCCACTCTATCTCCACAGGGTGAGACAAGAGGGATTCCTGTATGTGGGACTATTGCTTCCGCTCAGGCTGGTGTTGCATGAAGAGTGGTGCTCTGCCTGAGAAATATGGCTTCTACAATATGGGGAATGACTCTGCACAGGGATCTTGGCAGCTGTTCCTTCAGCTCTGTCTGCAGGGCCACCAGTCTCAGGGTCTACTCACATGGCTCCAGTCTGTTCTGCCCTTCCTATGCCAGGACCCAGGGCGAATGGCTACAAAGGAATTTTGGTGCATTGTCCCTTAATGAGGCTCTCTGCATCTCTAGGAGTCTGTCCCTGGTGGGGAGAATCCTCTCTGCTTTTCACAGCCAGATGTTATCTGGGTTTCTTTCCCAGTTCTGGTGCTCTATGTTGGGGAACCTAGCTTGGGGTTTAAACCCCACACTTCTCAGGGGGAACCCCAGCGGCTCCTGAAATATCCATCCGGTACTTCAGCTGCCACCCATGGGAGACCCGCCAGCCCTCCTCATACTTCTGCGCTGCCTACCATTCTCATTGTGGTGAAGTGGTTTCTTCCATAAATACTTGGTTTTAAGGCTTCTCTCTAGCTGGTGTTAAGTTGATTATTCAGGATGGTTTTTCTCTAACTTAGTTGAAATTCCAGTTTGGTCCTGAATGGAGGTTAGTGTAGCCTCCACTTTCTCTGCTGCCATCTTTGATCCCCAATACTATTTTAAACAAAAACACAACCACCAAGTAAAAGTAGCTTTTAAGTAATTTTTTGTGTTTTTAAATAATATTGCCTATAAAGTTATGTGGCAAATACTCACTTGAATTTCATTAATTCCCTTTGAATATTTTAGTTTTTCATTGCCCTAGAAACATGGGAGTGGCCTGTAGAGATAATTTCTTCCTGGATTGCTCATTTTCCTGTGGAAAAAAAATAAGACACTAGGAAGGATAGTCCCGTGGTGATTTTTTCAGTAGGAAACTGGATCATTTGCTTAGGCCAAATAACAACAGCCAAATACTATGTGCTTGTACTAAATATTTGGATATAATGAATTAAGTGCTCAATGAAAGCACAGTTTAGGAGGACTTTGAAAAGTGAAAAAAACATGGTGGGGCCAGATGATTTCCAGCGCATAACAGCACAGGAATTTTAGAGTTGCATAGAACTCCCCACTTTAGGTACTCCCTTGGTATTTTGTGAGCCCAGTTGCTTTGACTTACTGTCACAGTGCCCTTGATTTTTTGGGAGTTTGCTGTCAGGGTCAACAATGCATTTTAGTTTTGTTTTCTAGTAAGTGTTCATATCGTTAGTTGTCATATTGTAGATATATTGCATTACATTTAATAAGTGACAATTTCCTAAACAGGACTCCTGAATGTATTTACAATGATTTTCATTTCCTTTTCTATCCCACTTAGGCTGGCCACAGAATATCAATATTTATCATCCATCCTTACCCAGGCAATATTGATTATAATACTTTCAGATTATTGAAACAGAATGACGCTGGGAAAGGTTTACAAAAGTTATTTTTTAAAAAAATACTTGCTTTGCTTTCTCATAATGCCTTTCTTGTAACTCACTAAAATCATAATTAAAATTTTATATTATTTGGCCAATGTGATATGTGAATCAGTAAGAGGCTGCAAGTGGACTCTCTCATGCTGGCCAATAAAGTCCCCTAGGGCTGAGTGTCAAATGACTAACTCTGAGCTTGGAAATTCCATTATAAGCTTTTATATTCAGAGATCTTCACACACCTTATGGGCAGGGCCAATGAGAGCAGCCTCAGAGCCACCTAAGGCCCACTCTTGGCTCCCTGCCATGGCTTTTTTGTGTGGTCATGACAGTCATTTTCCTGACCTCTTTCTATAATCTTTTATTCAACTACCTCAATTATAATTCTCAGTAGCAAGAGGTTTCCTTTTCTGTTTATTAACAGCAGCTAATATAATACCCGATACATATCATGTGCCCCCTAAATTGTTTTGCTGATTGAATAAATATGTGAATAATCTTGTCAGATAGTTACTTACCCTTTGTTTTTATGCACCGAATGATAGACACTCATTACATTCTAAGATAGTCCCTTCCTTTCCTGTGCTTCCATGTTAATGCTCTTTAATGTGACGACTTCCATATCACATAAATGTCATTAAGCCATGCCAAATTTTGTATTGTAGGCTTTTTATTGTATGAACTCCATTTGAGGTTTCCTACGTTACCAGGAATTTCATCTGTATGCTTTCCCCATCTCATGATTCTGCACTCTGCTGTTTTGTAATATCGCTATTCTGCTTCTGATATGTACATACACACAGGACATCACACACTATTGCATCAATGGATTAATTGTAAATAAATTATAATTTTATATTACTTTTTAATAAAAATGTTAAGTAATATTTGTATAAGAAAATATAGTAATATGTATTATACCAGTCTATGAGCACTCTCATGCACGTACTCATTCAATGAGTCACCACAATATTTTGATTGAAATTAAAATATTCAGCAATATTGTTGTTCTGCTCTGGATCCACTTTCTGCCATCTATATCATTTTCTGGTAAATAACTCCAAGCCATAATGCTTAGCAAGTGTTAATGCTGAATCAGGTACAAAGAAACCAAGGGTGCATGCTCAGAGTTAATATAGCTATTTTACTGGAGTTTAATGTGGCAGAAGGTAAAGGTAAGCAGATAATATGGGACAGGAGGAAGTTTCTACCACAGCCAGGTAGAACTGACAAAAAAGTGGATGCTCTGACCCGATGTAATATCTGGGTGTCTGAGGATAAAGAGTGAGTGCTAATATACCAAAAATGTGTTCAGTTCATTTGTGTGGGAAGGATGATTCAGTCACAGAGTCAGCAAGTCTGTTTCTAAAAATGCATTCTCTGAGGTAATGGGGTCTTGTAACTTGGCTTACCTATTAGTTCTTTAAGTAGTGCAGCATAATGATTGATGGGATGTGTAATGGACTTTGCAGTCATACAGATTGTAGTTCAGCTCCCAGACATGGCATCTTACTGCCTGTGTAAATTTGGACAAGCTATTTAAACTATCTGAGCCAGTTTCCCTTTCTATAAAATTCAGCTATCTACCTGTGTGATATTGTGAAGCTCGAAAGGTCTTTGTGGAACATTTTTCACCACAGAATTTGGGATGTAGGAAATGCGTGCAAATTTAGTTGTTATTGCTAGTCCTTCTTTTTGCTTATAAGTTAAAAATGGGAGGAGCAAAATAATTCCCAGGGTTTTTTTTTAAAGATTTTATTTATTTATTTTAGACAGAGGGGAAAAGAGGGAGAAAGAGAGGGAGAAAAACATCAATGTGGGGTTGCCTCTCGTGTGCCCCCTACTGGAGACCTGGCCCACAACCCAGGCATGTGCCCTGACTGGGAATTGAACTGGTGACCCGTTTTCTCACAGGCCCACACTCAATCCACTGAGCTGCACTAGCCAGGGCTAATCCCCAGGGGTTGTAATAGCTTCCTAAATATTACTTCTCATTAGGGAATTACAAAAAGTAAAAACAAAAATTCTTCTACATTAGCTAGTTTTTCTATTTTTCCATATTTCTAATTAAATCATTGGTCATCAACTGGTTAAGGTAGTATTATATAAGATTGTAGAATTGTGAAAACCATTCTAGCAGTGAGACAATTGTCAAGAGTCAAGGAAGAGTGTGATGATTAAAAGTATGCTGATCAAGTGCCAAAATGCCTGGGTTTGAATACTGCCTGTAGTTTTACCTCTATGACCTTGTCCTCATTATCTAACTTCTCTGTTCTTCAGTTTTTATCTGAAAATGGTATTAATAATAGTGCTTACTTCATGCCCTGGCTGGTGTGGTTCAGTGGGTTGAGCTCTGGCCTGCGACCTACAGGGTCATTGGTTCGATTTCCAGTCAGGGCACATACCTAGGTTGCAGTCCCAGTCCCCAGTAGGGGGCACACAAGAGGTAACCACACATTGATGTTTTTCTCCCTCTCTTTCTCCCTCCCTTCCTCTCTGTCTAAAATTAAAAATAAATGAAATCTTAAAAAAATAATGCCAGCTTCATATGGACATGATGAAGATTAAATGAGCTGTTATATTTTATATTAGTTTTCTATTGCTATGTAACAAATTACCACAGACTTAACAGCTTGAAACAATGTCCACTTACTAGTTTATAGTACTGTAGGTGAGAAATCCTGCACAGTGTGGCTAAGTTCTTTGGTTGGAGTTTCACAAAGCTAAAATCAGGGTCAGTTTGACTAAATTTTTGTCTGATCATTCTGGGGAGAAATCTATCGTCCATCCAAGTTCTTGTTGACAGAATTCACTTCCTTGTGGTCATAGGACTGAGGTCCCCCTTTTCTCCTTGCTGCAGCTGGAACCTCTCACAGCTCCTAGGGGCCACACACATTGCTTGTCATGCGGCCCCTTCTGTCTTCAAAGGCAGCCACAGAGTCTCTCTTGCACTGAATCCTTCCTACCCTTAATATATGACCCCTGCATTCAAAGGGTTCATGTTATTTGGTCAGACCCACCTGGATCTATCAGGTCATTGATTTGGGACTCTAATTACATATGAAAATTTCCTTTGCCATATGAGGTACACAAACTCATGGGAGCAAAATTTTACCATGTATGTAATCCTGGGATTATTAAAAAAATGCACACCGGAGGGTGGGGAATCTTGTATTTCACCGTAGAATCTGCCTTCATATCGTACCTATGTAAAATGCTAGAAAGTGCCTGGCACAAAGTAAGCACTGTATGTGTGTTAGCTCTTAATGAGTATCTAAAACATTCACAGCAACGTTTAAAACAGCAATGTCACGGTGATGGCAAGCTGATGATAAAGTGGTATCCCAGGGCACCATTAAAGATACAAATTGGTAGAGACTTCCTGCCAGGTTTTTGACAATATGTATTGAAAATCCAGTAATTCCACTTTTAGAAATTCATCCCAAAGATATAATCGGAATTATTCACAAAGACACATGGAAGAAAATGTTAATTACATGGTGATTTATAATAAATACTTAAAAAAAACCAATCTCCTTTAGAATTTCAGTTGATGTTATGACATGGCTATTCAATGAAATGCTATGTAGTTTTAAGCACAAAAATAAAAACCCAATAAAACAAAAACATGTGCTTCTGGAAATTATTTAATAAAAAGGGAACATACTCATGTAATAAGTGGAATATGCTCATTTAATAAGTGGGGCATGCTCAAGAAGGGAACATGCTCAGGTAATAAGTAGAAAAAGCATAGGTTACAGAATTGCATATACAGTGTTAATCAATTCACACTCCTTCCTGGAGTGGGAGTTGGCCTTTTGGCAAGACATGGTCACTTGGGAACACATCCTGACAAATCTCCTCGGATTTCTGTAGGTGAAACTAGCTTCTAGAGACTTCTTAGGAGCCCCAGCATCCATATGGAGTTGTAGGGGGGAATTTTTAGGAAGATAGGGTCACTTGACTAGGTCACCCTGACACTGGTCATGTGCATTCAACCAGGGCATCCTCAAAAGAAGACTTTCTATCATCTCCCCTAATTTTCTGTGCTGCTGCCATCCATTCAATGCCTCAAAGTGCAAATGGTGTGGTCTGGTGTCTCACTCCTAATTTACAGCCCTCCTTTATGTTAAACTGGCCAGTTACACTCTCAGCCAAGGTTTTAGAGAAGTGTTATTGTTTTGTTTTTGCTATAATGCAAGGCATCTAGAATACACAATAGGTACCAATGATGAATGGAGAAGTTAACAATTATTAAGAAAGCACCTACAGTGCATATTCTAACACTTTTATGAAACAGCCACTGTTAATTCCATTTTACAGGTGAAAAAAAATGTTGGCCTGCAGAAATTAACTAACTTGCTGAAAAACTTTAAGAAATGGTGAAACCAGGTTTTCAAGCAACTGGCTTCACCCACTTCTTTATTCCAGTGATTTCTGGTGGTTCCTGGGACTCTTTATATGTTTAAAAAATGTCCCTAGGAAATTTTAACAAGTCAACTAGTCTAAGTCCTACTGCAGTACACATCACCACTTTTCTGTGCCTGAAGTCAAATGAGTGGTAAATATGAAGACTGCTTTTTCTCTCCGAAGCCAGATCTCTCAAGTCACCAAATTGTCCATTTTTCCTTTGGAGATTTCCCTCCATCCCTCTTTCACTCTCCCATGTCCTACTTTCCCCTCCAAGTTCCCAGGACCATTCAGTTTACCTTCACTTTTATTCACCTTTATTCTGCATCCATCTCTGGCTTCAATCATCTGCTCCCACTTGCATTCTAATGTTTATCTATTAACATCTGGTAATCAACCCCTGCTCATGGGTAAGTAACTCTTCATATTAGACGTATGGAGAAAATTATTTTATATACTTCTCAGAGGAATCATTAGATATAGGATTAGTAATAATACAGTATTCTCATTAGATAGATTAAGAAAATCCAAGAAAGCACTACCTTATTTTTTTCTGGACCTGGGAAACACAGAACTCTATTAAGTGATCCTGAAATAGAATTCTAAGGCTTTTAACTTCTAACACACACAACAGGTATTGTAATCTCAGATGCCAGAAAATACAAATGTCGTAGGTACTTCCCTCTGTTTGCTAATAGTGTCTTCCAGCCACATACTCTCCAAACAGCATTCTGTGTTGTAGGGTGACTCTTAGTATTGCTTAGGATTGCTTTCTCTTGACATGCAGATGGGACCATCTCAGTCAAGGGCATGTAGACTGAGTCAAGGGCATGTAGTCAAGGGCAAACTGCTTTCTCCCGCATTCGCTCTCCCTTCTCAGCTACTGCTGCAGATACCGGAATAGGGGTAGCAACTTAATCTCTCACAATTTAGCTTCTTCTGCGTGGCCCCACTGTCTGTCGCCGTGGGAATACGTGTGTCGGTGCAGTTTTAGCACTACAACCGGAGGACACTGCAGTGGGCTCAGATCGGCAGAAACGACGGAAGATCAGTCTCTCTTTTGACAAGTGTCTGTTATGCTTTGGGACTTTTTTCTCCTACTCTTTTCTTTGTGTTTACTGAAATATCTAATCATACAGTTCATTTTCTCTTTAGTGACTTACTACAAGATTCTTCAAGGCCATTAGAAACTACAAGCATAAATGTGAGCAAATTCATGCACAAATTATTAACATGAATTTCATAACAGTTGAGAAATAAATCCAAGTAGTTTCCTATAACTAATAAACAAGGTATTTCAACATTTTTTTTAAAACCATCAAGAGCTCTCAGTCTTTACAAGCAAATCTTCTAAAACTTTCTGAAATCACTTGAAAATAAGAGTTTCTTCAACTAAATAATGATCACATTAGGTCACCAAGTGACTATTCAAGTTGGAGACTGGCTTTCAAACAGTGATAATCCAGAATCAGAGTTCCATAATCCCGGCAATCGGAGGCAGCACTTGTGTGTTTGATTTTTTAAAAATCTTGAATAAGTAACTTTAGGAATAATGGTGGGTAAAGTAGTTATTAAATCTTTGCCTCCATTTTCCCACAAATAAGTAAATCCTCGGTAGTGGTCACCATCCATATATCCCTTTTTATCTACCAAATTAAAAATAAATTCTTTTAGCATGATAAAGAAAAGCTTACTTTTTCATTGTTAATTTTATTTGCAAGGCGATCCCACCGAGTGGTACAATGTCTGACTGGTCCTATTTGAAACCTGGTTTGTAAGATGGCTTCCACTGTCGTAAACAATTGGTAAATCTAGAGATAGAGGTGGTTCTAGGTGAAATTAAATAACCACATTGCTTTGGGAAGCACTTTGACCTTCCATCTCCTTCTAACTTCTTTCTAAATTCTTTCCCCTAAAAAACCAAAAAAGCAAGCAAACAAACAAAAAAGCTAGGGGCCTCTCTGACTGTCTGACTCATCAGGTTTTCTACCTTGAACTGCTCGTCCAAGCCACTGAGTGCTAAGAATGTTTCTCAATTCTGAATCTTTTTGTTCTCCTCTCAAAGCTACTTTTCCCTTTACTATAGCCCCTCTGTTTTCTTATGAAATGGCAGGATAATGAGGCTCCTTTTACAATACAAACCAGGTCCGTCACTCTACTACATAAGCCCTGTAGTGTGTGACCTTCTCTCACTAGAGCAATAGCCAAAGTCTTCACAGGCTCTACACAATATGGCCCAATACCTGTCTAACCTCCTCACCTACCATGCCCAGTCCAGGGCCTTGGCGCACACCATTCCTTTCACCTGGACTGTTTTTCCCCCAGATGTCGAAATTGCCACCACCCCCCGCCCCTCCATATCTTTATGCTACTTTCTCACTGTGACATTAGCTCATCAATCAATTAAAAGCGGAATGTTCTCTATCAGCCAAACTTGTAGTCACTGTGCTTTAATTGCTTATTTTTCTCTATAACATTGATCTCCATATGACATGTTATACATTTAATTTACTGTTTATTATTTGTTTATATCTTCACCTATCAATACCAAGTAAATGAGCACCATTAAAAGAAAGGTTTTCTTTTTTTCTTCTGTGTTGTTATTTTATTCTCCAGTCTCTAAAATAGTCACTGATACATGATGAAAGCTCAATAGATGTTTACTGAATAAATAATAAATGGCTCTTAAACAAAAGGCAGCAGACAAGCAAATCTCTTTTCTATTGAATGGCATAAGTGACTGAATGACATTTTTCAACAGTCTGAACCGAGACATAGTGAAAGAAGAAGTCAGTTGGCGTTTAGAGTTGAGATGTTCAGATCCATTGAGGTAGGGGCAGGTCTGTCAGAATCTAAAACCGTATGCCAGCTGGGGATATGAGGAAGCAGAAAGTACAGAAGCAAAAGAAGCCAGTCAGCAGAAGGACCCAGAACAAATATGTCCCAAGGAAAAGTAGCTACCAAAATGGAAAGAGACTCTGTGGTCACTGAAGGGCACAAGAAAAACGGCCATCCCAAGGCTGCTGCTGCTTTGTAAAGACAGTCTCTCGAGTTAGACTTGTCCCTTTCTACCAAGAGGGCACAGCTTGGACTGCCATACTGAGATTTGATGGCTGAAGTTGTTGTCTCTTCTTGCTAGTGTATATTGTACAGGTATCCTTTGTAAAATAAGTTTGTCCTCCCAACTGAAGTATCTCTAAAAGGTGTTTTGGTGTTATATTGGGTTAATGAAGTGTTTTGAATCTTTACTCTGTTATCCCTTCCAAGTCACGGATCTAAACCATTCTTTGTCTGTTCTGTAGAGGCAGTCCAGGTTGAACTTTAAATAGAACAGACTGACTGCTGTCAGAGGGGAGTAGGGTTGCAGGTCTGAGTGGAAAAAGTGAAGGGATTAAGCAAAAAAAAAACAAAACAAGACAAAACAAAAACACCCAACTCATAGACAGAGACAATGACATAGTGATTACCAGGGGGAAAGAGGGAAAGGAGGGAGGTAGAAGAGTGTAAAGGGGGAATAAATGGTGACAGAAGGAGACGTGACTTGGGGTGGTGAACACACAATACAATATACAGATGATATAGAATTGTACAGCAGTGTTACCCCAATAAAGTCAATGCAAATCAAAAAATTAAAATTATAAGTTATAATGTAATCTAAAAGTCGCTCCTTTAATTTTATAAACAAAGTTGGCAGGGGAGAGGAAGATGGCGACCATGAAACCTGAGGAGGTAAAGACTGCCCCTGCGTGTGAATGGGGCACTGGTCAGATTTTAGAGGGGATCAAATGGGGAAGGCATGGAGCGGGGGCGACCTGGGTTTGAGCGGCAGGTTCTCCCTTTGGTCTAGACATGCATCTCCTGTTCTCCAAAGGTCATGCACTTACCACCTACTGTCTCCTTGGCTGTGAGACCATTTTTTGTTGTGCCTGTGCTATCATTTCCCTTCGTGTAGAGAAAGCTTTCTTTATACCTTTGTTACAAATAACAGTAGATGAAAGAGAAGACTAAGATGACTGCATGATTATATTACATCTGACACTCTTTCCTCATTGAGGTTACTTGCATTTGTAGGAATTTGTGTTTGCAACTGCTGATCACCTTAACAGCTACTCTATAGCTATGAATAAATTATTACTCTCAAAGTTTAATGACTTGTCTAAACTGACATTAACAAAAATTTTTAAATGCATCAGGATACCTCTGACTGGCTTTCCCTGACTGTGTTGATACAGAGAGTGAAGACTTAAATTGAATATTTTACCCAGTAAAATATTTAGTGACTGTGATTTACCCTATATAAAATTTACTGAGCCAACCTCCTTGACATAGGACTCAAGTATCCCCTATAGCTCTGCTCAATTGACCGGGAACATGATGAAGCATCTAAATTCTGCAGGTATAGCCATTCCTAGCAACCAATTTGATTTTTGATGGACAAAGAGCCCCAGGAAAGTAGATGCCTTTACACTGAGAAAAAAGAAATTCCAAGCAAGATAGACGTGCCCTAATCAGTATGCTCTGGGTATGACAGCGTGCAAGAGAGTGATCTGTTTTGTTCTGAACTCTGGCTCTGTCAAAGACAGCACACGGTTTACCAGAACAAATCAAATACATGCATTTGACTCCTGTTTGAATGTTTGAAAACACTGAAACATTTCTTTATGCAACTCTCTGATTCCACATGGTTAATTTTGACTTTTTCTTATGAAATACTGTTGTCAGATGAGGATGCAAAGAATAATCAAGGTAGAATTATTTTCAGTGCTTTCAAACATTATGAAAAATATAATTTTTGCATGGATATGATAATATGGTAGATGGTGTTAAAAAAATCACAGCTCCCCAAAGCAATTTGGAAACCTTGACTATGCAATCGGTGGTCAAATATTAAAGTGTGTTGTTGTTTCCGTTCTGTTACAGGTACATGTGACAGCACTGCAGCTATGAGTGGAATTTTAAGGGGGAAGTGTGAAGAAGTTGACAGCTCCTCACTCTGTTCCTCTGCGCAGGAACCAGATGATGAAGTTTTTAGCTGTGACAGTGCTGACAGTGTTGATAGTGCCAATCCATCCACTTCTAATCAGTTCACTGGTGAGTGTCTGAAGCCTTGTTTCAGGTTTGGCTCCAAATGTGTTGTGTGGTCAGTTCTTGGAGTTTCTGTGTTTATCTGTTGGGTTATACCTGCTCTAGAGTTTAAAATGTTCAGACTTATTTGCAAAACATGGTATTATTTCAGTTAATTATCTCAGTAGTATACTTCTGTTCGTCTCTATGGAGTATGAGAGGCAAAAATGAGTTCAATTGAAGGTAAGCAGGTAGAAATTGGAAATGATTTCGTATATATCTTCAACTTTCTGAACCAAATCCATTTTTAAAAAATCTAATTGAGTCCTTGGCTTGTGTGCCTCAGTGGATTAAGTGCCGTCCTGTGAACTCAAAAGTCACAGGTTCGATTTCTGGTCAGGGCACACGTCTGCATTGCAGGCCATGTCCCCAGTTGGGAGTGTGTGAGAAACACCAATCAGTGTATCTCTCACACACTGATGTTTCTTTTCCCTTCTTTCTCTCTCTCTTCCTCTCTCTCTAAAAATTATTAAATAAATTCTTTTAAAAATCTAATTGATTGAGATCTTTTGAACTTCTCTACTCGCTAATGAGTTGTGGAATACTTGCAGTACTGAGTACAACAGATTTACTTCCTAGGTGAGAAAATGATGTTTGATTTTCAAAGACTCATGCACTGAAATCAAAGCCTTGAAGTTCCTGAAATTCTATACGTGTTTAGACACTGGTAAACCTCAAACTCAAGGCCAGGTTCAGGCACTACAGTGACTATAGCTTTCTACACGTGTATACTACTCCTAAACAGTTAATGTGAACAACATCATTTAGCTTAGTGTGAACTGTTATGACTTAAAATTCCAGTTATTTCAATTGTATTCCTGGCACACATAAAGATTTTGAAAAAGACAAATTTTTACCAACATCTCCATATCTACTCAACCCCGGTCATTAGGGGAAGAGGGACCTTCAAATTAATTTTAGAAGAGTTAACATCATGCAAAGCAAAAATTAACAAGGTGAATAAAAGCCCCATAAAATCAGCATTATCGGATGATGGGTATAAACTTCCTTTTGAAGCTATGTGCCTTAAGTAATGG
The DNA here is from genome assembly GCA_004024845.1 of Tonatia bakeri. Lineage (NCBI taxonomy): Eukaryota > Metazoa > Chordata > Mammalia > Chiroptera > Phyllostomidae > Tonatia > Tonatia bakeri. The sequence goes on from PVIA01001935.1 coordinate 185,063, forward strand.
TAAAAATTATATAAAACAAGAGTTTTGTCCTTCCCCTCATAAAAGTTTTTTTTCCCTAGCATTCTTTTTCAGCATTTGTGTTTGGCGACTTTTAACACACCGAAACAGACTTTTAAAATCCACACTACAGTTTATACAGTGTATCCCTGATCCCTAAAATTCCACTTTTAACCTTCTTTTTCCCAACCCCCCAAATTCAGAAGTTTTCTTGGTATTCATGAATTCTCCTTCATCCCTCTAAATATGTCAGACATATTTAGAATAAAAATAGTATAATTTATGAGAATATTTACCATTCATACTATTTTATATCTTGACTAAAATAGAACTTATTTTTATGAATTTGCAGAAAGCATAATAAGATGAGGAGGAAATAAAAGGAACACTTGGGAGAAAAGAGAAAATGATAGCTGTTGAGAACAAGAGTCTCTAGTTATATAGAAAGGCTATTGGCAGTCAGCATAGTATTTATGGGAGGGGATAAGTTTTGTTTGAGATGTAGCCTTTTCACCCCTGCCTCTGGGTGACTGTATCCTTTGTGAGGGCACACACCTTGCTGTCACCTGTGCTTAGAAGAGTACTGAGCACTGAATGACACTTAGACTTCTTTACTGAGTGAATAGACTAATTTTAGACAGTTCTCCATTTTTACATTTTTATTGACAAATAAAAATTGTACATATTTAAGGTTTTCAGCATGATGTTTTGATGTATGAATGCATCATGATATGATTTCCACAATCAAGCTAACTAACATATCCATCACCTCATCACCTCATGCAATTAATTAGGGTTTTTTTTTTTTTTTTTTGGCTTGTTTGGGTTTTCTTTCTTTTTTTTTTTTGGTGGTGGTGGTGGTCATGAGAACACTTGAAATCTATGCTCTTGGCAAATCTCAAGTGCATGGTGCATTATTTTTGTAATTTCAGACAATTAAAAACTGGAGAGAATGAACTCACTGGCTGTTATTATCCTTAGAAAAGCAACAGTGTACGTTTAAAATCAGGCTGCTTGGGAACACTCTGTGAAATACATTTTCTTTGTACCTTGAAGAGCTTTCCTTCTGCAAGCCCCAGAGCATTGCAGGAGCTGCTTAGTCTTTTTTATGTATTTTCCTTTAGCCACTCCTGAGCAACATTGTCACTGAAGACCTTACTTCTTTGAGACGCGACCTCATCTAGTGCAGTGCGGCATTTTCCATTTGCTTGTGATTTTTTTTTTTTACCTCCAGCGTACTTGCATCCTCTCAGTGTCTCTGCCTCTCCTAAAGTTACAAATTGACTCTCCTGGAAAAATCAATTGCAAGACTTCTATGCAAGATGCCTATTGATTTCTACAGCTTGTGAGTTCGCAAAGTACCTATAATGTTCCTATAAACATCATTAGGTCTTACAATTGTGGCTCAAGATTCTTTCCAGATGAAAATGATGTTCTGGAAGTTTTAAAAAATTATAGGTCAGGCGCTTGTAATAATTAACTGAACAGTTCCCTGAAAGGGCAAAAGTTGGAATGGAGAGAGGTTTTATTTTGATAAAATGAACTAGTTGATAACTGTTTTGACATCTAATCATCATTTTTCTGCTTCATCACCATTACGAGAGTCTGTGGAGGAAGAGACGTCTGTGTACAGAGGAGAAGGTGGGCCTGCAAAGAAAACAGCTGCAGAGTTTGATTAGCTTTTTCCAGCACTGCTGTTAATGAACATTTCTCTGTGAGTTTTCAAGGGCTTTGAGGGAACCATTTGTTGATACTCCTCTGTGAGGAAAAGGAGACAGGCATCATTGAGCAGCTTGTAATGAACGTGTGACCAGAACCACAGTGTGGGATACACAGGAGGGAGGAAGAGTAAGGAAGAACAGATGACAAAATGTGATCTAGGGGGATTTCTGCTACTTTGAGCTCTTTTTAGCTTGATCTCCAATATAAAACCTTATTAATTATTTTATAAAGTTGGGCAAATTGAGAAAGGAAACCCCTTTAATTAATGTTTTGAGAAGATCTAATGTTCTGTGTCTAACAAAGACAAACATGTTAAAGCATCAAACTCATTTTGAATTCAAAGAATGTTAGAACTAGTAGGGCCTTTGAGAAAATCTAGGCTGGCTCCCTTGTTTTACAGATGTGGAGAGTGGGCTCCAGAGAGAGTAACTTGACAAGAATCCAAATGTGAGCTAGCAGCAGAGGACTTCACTGCAGATCCCCATGGTCTCTGCTGTTCTGCCATACCACTGACTGCTACACAGAGGGACCCAAGTCATCAAGTGAAAGACATGCCTCTCTCTTTTGTGCCAGCTCCTCTTAGAAAGAGAATAAATAAGTCTATCTTTTGGTAAAGGTAATTGGCATCTTATCTCCTTTTGCTTTTTTTTTCAGCTGGTTTCTGGTGAAAGTGCTGATATCTCCTGGATGTAACATAGTGCCAGTGACAAGTTTATGGATAAATTCAATGAGCTAAAGCAATAGTGGCCAGAGAATTTAATTGAGTGCGAATAAACAATTTGCCTTCCCCTCTCTGTAAGTGACAGGGCATACTGTTGAGAGTTTCCTTGTATGTCACTGACATTGATGGAGATACCTTACAGCAAACATGTTGTTTTGCATTTACATGAAAGAAATCGGTTTGTCTTGGTGACATAATACTACTTGTGTAATGTGAAAATGTTACAATGAAGAAAAGGTGGCATGAAGTATGCAGCACACTTCTTTAATAGAAGCTAACAAATAGAGGGTTATTTCATTTACTTTAAAAGTAAAATCTTTTGTACATTCTGCTTTTGCCAGAGGGGTGAATGGGCATCTTGGACTCCCTGGGAAAAAAAAAAAGATAATGATATCTTTCCATCCTCTGAGCTCCAGGACCGTACTTTACTTGTTCAATAATTCAAGTCCTCAGAAATCCACTTACCTTGCATTTCGATTAGAGTCACTTAGTCACAGCTTCTGATTGAATGGAGTAATTATTTTCCATTTTCTGGCTAGGTACAGAATTAGCTTTTATATTTGCTTATTTGTTTTAAGCTCTTGAAAACGTAATTTTGGCTATAAACTTAAAAGCCAAATTGGATCAAATTTCAAATAAAATTTTATATATCAATATCATAGTGAATCTAGAAAAACCATTTATCACTTGTGGTTTTAACTCTCAGGTAGCTTCATAAAAAACTAAATATGAAAGTAGTCTTGGTGGTGTTAATGGTATTGTTTCTCATGTCATTCAAGGAATAAGGATGCATTCTCGTGAGATCTGAAATACATCACAGAAAACCTTCCACTTTCTCACATCTATTATTTATTCAGGATGTTCATGGGTGGAATTGATATTGTAGTTAGTTTCACCAAGAGCACAAGAATTAAAGTTGCTATTAAATATTAAAAATACCATCTTTACTTTGGTTACCAGAATGTTTTCATCTGACAGTGTGATTTGTTTACAAATATTACTTAGAGTATTTGCATTTTATAAATTTCCTTGTAAGAATCACATTTTTATTTTGGGCTCATCCAGAAATGGTCATGGCAATAAATAAATGATTGCCCAACTTCAAAATATCATGATTGGAAAAGGGATCCAAATGAATTTAGATAGTTATAATTCTACCAAACATTTTCAAATGTACCGTATCTTTTGACTTTGGTTGGAATACCAGAGATTGGTTGGCTTTATACTGGTTTATGGTGGTGATGATGAAATCATAATGCCTGAAGCAAATGTCTTTGTGTTTCTGGAAAGATTTTAAAATTTATCATGCAGATCAGGCAATCTGATGCTTTCTGGCAGCTCAAGGGAAGTATATTTGTATGTGAATACAGAAAAGAATTAAACCTGGCCCCGCTTAAAAAAAAAAACATGAAAGGAAAGGAAAGCAGAGAAAAGGAGTCAGTTGGTGCTATTTCTGAATTGGCTGCAATATCTAACCATCTACATGTTTGTACTCTGAAACTGTTACTTTTTTTTTGCCTGAGAAACTTGGGAATAAACTGGGAATGTTTTAGGGCCATGGAATTAGTGTACCATATGTTTTATATGTTCAGTTATAGTGATGATCTGGTATGAACTAGAATAATTACATGTCTCAAATTTACTGAGTTCCACTGAGACTTGGGTTAAGGTTAGAAGCATAGTTTTTAAATGAGAAGAGAGAGCAATTGTAATAAATATAATAAAAGATAAATATTTGATTTTCCATGAAAATCCAACATGTAAACACTAAAAAGTCACTTTCTTCCATTTATATTTAATTTTCAGGTACAAAAGATTTTCGGTGAATTAAATTTGAAATGGACACTTAATTTATTGCATTTGGTTTTATCTTATCTCACAAATATAACAATGAAGAAGTAATAAAATTGATTTATGTAATTTGTAATTATAGGAATTTGCATGAAATATTATGAAACTTGTTTTATATAATGAATTATTAAATTATTTTAAAATCCTTAACAGATATGGACAGTGGTCTAAATAACTTTGACTACCTTCCCCTCCAAAAAATATCCCCAACACTTTGAAAACAATTTCCAAAGCACTGTGAAAACTGGTGAGGACTGCTATCTGCAGTGCTAAAAACACTGTATACTTCTGACTAAAATACAGTGGTGAGTCCCATCACTTGTGACGCTGGGGAGACCTGAAGTGATGCTAAATGTGTTTATGCCATGATTGGATGATAATGTTAGTGGGAATATTGTAACATGAAAATGTACATGTTTTAGTTTTAAATCATATTGATAAAATTGCTTTTAAGCATTTACAATAAAGAATACTTAATATAGTTCATCTTTAATGCCTATAACTTTCATGTTATACTCTATTTTTTTATTTTAAAGATTTTATTTATTTATTTTTAGAGAGGGGAAGGGAGGGAGAAAGGGAGAGAAACATTCATGTGTGGTTGCCTCTCACACGCCCCCTACTGGGGACCTGGCCCACAACTGAGGCATGTGCCCTGACTGGGAATCCAACCAGTGACCTTTCAGTTCAGAGACCAGCACTCAATCCACTGAGCCACACCAGCCAAAGCCATTATACTCTAAATCTAACAATGACAGAGTTGGGGGAATTGAATTCCATCTTAGGGGAATTGGGTTTGGAAGAAATACTGACTATTAATTTTAAACATAGTTAATTTTACTAACATAGACTATCCTATTTCATAATTTCCCCAAAGATGTCATCCATTATCTTGCTATGTTGTATCTGACTTTTTCTCTGTTTGCTTTTTCTATGACACACTCATGTTGGCTTGGAGACAGTAGTATATAATATATATGTATACATTTTTATCTGAAATTTGTACTACTCTCTCCAAGCCAAAATGATGGTATTATAATAGACAATATAACATATAAACAGATAAAGACATTTTAAGGGTGTGATACCACCAGAACAATTGATCATTAGGTCAACAATTACACTGGTCACAAATTAGCACTAAAATTAAATGTTATACTAAGATCATGGCTACATGAGACGTACATATCACACATTAGGCCTGGGTTTTTAAAAAATGAATAAAGTTGGAGAGACAGCAAAAAAAACCCTAGGAAGTAAACTTGAATAAATAATTAATGGATATTAATAAGGAAGCATCTATATTTTAAAAATTCCTCCATGTGAAATAAGCAAATGTTATGATGAAAAATTAAAGAATAAATAGAATCCAAAAATGATGAACAGAGCCTAAATAAACATTGTTATTTTCAACAGAATAGCTCTTACATTTTCAGCATTCACTCATTTTGCCCCTAGAATATGAAAATGGTTGAAATTCATAATTACAATTACTTTAAACTTCTTGATGGCAAGGGCCATGTACTGTATTTCCCCCACATTGCTTAATGGCAATAATCATAACAGCAAGCCTTATTATATGCAGTAATTTTGTCATTTGTCAGGCATTTTGCTAGATGCTTTAAACCAATTATTTCATTTGATTCTCACAACACTAGTGACTAAATAAAGTTATTCTGATTGGCATGTTCATGAATTTTTTTCCAGAAATGAAATGACTTAATTAATCAAATGATTTTTGTCATCTTAAAGGTGACATGAGTGAAATGAAATAGATTAATTGCATAGAAATTGATTAAAATGGTTGGATACAGTTAGGGTCTTCTTCAATAGGTGCAGACCCAGGGAAATGTCTTCCTGTCAGTTGTTCATGAAGTTCCCAATTCATGCATGTAATATGGCCAGTATAAATAAAACCACTTTTCAAACTCTCTACATGGTTTTACCAACCTTTACATTTATTAAGTTAAAATTTAATATTCTAAGATTAAAACACTGAGATATTTTGGTCTTATTTATTACTTTAAAAAGCTAAAGGTGTCACAAAATTTTACCTGTAAGGATGGCTGTTTTACAATATATTTTCTTATGATAAAAATACTCTATGAAAACTCATGTGATTGATTAATATGTGGCCAATAAAAAGTTGAACAAATATATCTATTGTCATAAAAATATATTCATGTTAAGAAAGTTTGCAAAATTGTATTAGTTTCATTCTGTTTGTAAAATCTTATGTGTGAGGTATCAATTTGATAAGATCCACAAGTAAAAAGAAAAACATTTTCTATAGAAATATGGATAACATCAGAAATTTCCCATGCATGGTGAAATTATGAGTAACTTTTGTTATGTATATGTTTTAAATATATCACAATATTTATGTTCCCAATTTGTTTTCATATGTTTTAGCTAAAAAGACCTATTATGTTCATTTATTTTTTATTATTTTTTAAATTTTATTTTAATAGTTATTTGAGTATAGTTTTCTGTCCTTTACTCCCATCCCAGCCCACCCACCCATTCCTCCCCATCTCCCTCCATTTCTACCCCCCTAATTTTTGTCTGTGTGTCCTTTATATTTGTTCCTGTAAACCCTTCCCATTCTCCCCTGAAATTCCCTCCGCTCCCCTCTCTGGTCACTGTCAGCCTGTCTCTATTTCAGTGTCTTTGGCTACATTTTGCTTGTTTGTTTGTTTTGTTGATTAGGTTCCTGTTAAAGGTGAGATCATATGGTATTTGTCTTTCACTGCCCGGTTTATTTCACTTAGCATAATGCTTTCCAGTTCCATCCATGCTGTTGCAAAGGGTAGGAACTCCTTCTTTCTTTCTGCTGCATAGAATTCCATGGTGTAAATGTACCATAGTTTTTGATCCATTCATTTACTGATGGGCTCCTAAGTTGTTTCCAACACTTGGCTATTGTAAATTGTGCTGCTATGAACATTGGGGTGCATAGGTTCATTTGGATTGGTGTTTCAAGGTTCTTAGGATATAATCCCAGCAGTGAAATTGCTGGGTCAAAAGGCAGATCCACTTTTAGTTTTCTGAGAAAATTCCATACTGTTTTCCATAGTGGTTGTACCAGTCTGTAATCCCACCAACAGTGCACTAAGGTCTCCTTTTCTCTACAACCTCTCCAACACTTGTTGTTTGTTGCTTTGCATATCATGGCCATTCTGACTGGTGTGAAGTGGTATCTCATTGTGGATTTAATCTGCATCTCTCTGATAGCTAGCGATATTGAGCATCTTTTCATGTGTCTCTGGATCCTCTGTGTGTCCTCCTTGGAGAAGTGTCTGTTCAAGTCCTTTGCCCATTTTTTAATTGGGTTGCTTGTCTTCTTAGAGTGGAGTCATGTAAGTTCTTTATATATTTTGGAGATTAAACCCTTGTCTGAGGTATCATTGGCAAACATGTTTTCCCATACAGTTGGATCTCTTTTTATTTTAATACTGTTTTCTTTAGGGGTGTAGAAGCTTTTTGTTTTGATGACATCCTTCCTTTATGTCCCTTGCTCTGGGGGACATATCAGTGAAAAAGTTTCTGTGTGAAATATGTGAGATTTTCCTGCCTATGTTCTCCTCTAGGACTTTAATGGTGGCATGGCTTATATTTAAGTCTTTTATCCACCTTGAATTTATTTTTGTGTATGGTGTAAGTTGGTGCTAGAGTTTCATTTTTTTGCACATAGCTACCGAGCTCTTTCAACACCATTTGTTGAAGAGGCTATTTTTACTCCAATTTATGTTGCTGCCTCCTTTGTCAAATATTAATTGACCATAGAGACTTGGGTTTATTTCTGGGCTCTCTGTTCTTTTCCATTGGTCCATGTGCCTGTTTTTATGCCAGTACCAGGCTGTTTTGATTACAGTGACCTTGTAATACAGTTTAGTGTCAGGTATTGTGATCCTTCCTACTTTAGTCTTCTTTCTCAAAATCGCTGCAGCTATTTGGGTTTGTTTGTGGTTCCATATATATTTTTGAAGTGTTTGTTCTATGTCTGTGAAATATTCCATTGTTACTTTAATAGGTATTGCATTGAATGTATAAATTGCTTTGGGCAATACGGACATTTTGATGATGTTAATTCTTGCAACCCATGAACATGGTATATGTTCCCCTTTTGTTTCTGCCTTCCTTGATTTCTTTCTTCAGTGTTATGTAGTTTTTTGAATACAGGTCTTTTACCTCGTTGGTTAGATTTATTCCTAGGTATTTTATTTTTCTTTTTGCTATATCAAATGGGATTTTTTTCTTGATTTCTGTTTCTGCTGTTTCATTGTTAGTGTACAAAAATGCCTTTGATTTCTGGATATTGAGTTTGTATCCCACTGTTTTGCCAAATTCATTTATTAGGTCAAGCAGTTTTTTGGCCAAGTCTATAGGATTTTCTATGAACACGATCATGTCATCTGCAAACAGTGACAGTTTTGTTTCCTCTTTTCTGATTTGGATACCTTTTATTTCCTTTTCTTGTCTGATTGCTGTGGCTAATACTTCCAATACTATATTGAATAGAAGTGGTGCAAGTGGACAACCTTGTCTTGTTCCTGATCTTAGTGGAAAAGATTTTAGCTTTTGTTCATTGAGTATGATGTTAGCTGTAGGCCTCTCATATATGGCCTTTATTATATTGAGAAATGCTCCCTCTATTCCCACTTTGCTGAGTGTTTTTATCATAAATGGGTGCTGTACCTTATCAAATGCTTTTTCTGCATCTATTGATATGATCATGTGATTTTTGCCTTTGCTTTTGTTTATGTGATGTATTACACTTACTAACTTGTGAATACTGAACCATCCTTGCATCCCTGGTATGAATCCCACTTGGTTTTGGTGTATGATCTTTTTAATGTATTGTTGGATGAGGTTGGCAATATTTTGTTGAGGATTTTATTGTCTATGTTCATCAGCAATATTGGCCTGAAGGTTTCTTTCTTTGTTGTGTCTTTATCTGGTTTTTGGATTAGGATGATGCTGGCATCATAGAAGAGTTTGGGAGTTTTCCATAATTTTGGATTTTTTGAAATAGTCTGTGAAGGATAGGGGTTAGCTCTTCCTTAAATGCTTTGTAGAATTCTCCTGTAAGATCATCTGGTCCAGGGCTTTTGTGTGTTGGGAGTTTTTTGATTACTGCTTCAATTTCATTTGCTGTTATTGGTCTGTTCAGGCTTTCTGCTCCTTCTTCATTGAGTTTTGGAAGATTATATTTTTCTAGAAATTTGTCCATTTCACCTAGGTTTTCAAATTTCTTGGCATACAGTTCTTCATAGTAATTTCTTACAATCCTTTGTATTTCTGTGGTATCAATTGTAATCTCTCCTCTTTCATTTATGATTGTGTTTATTTGGGTCTTCTCTCTGTTTTTCTTGATGAGCTTGCTTAAAGGCTTGTTGATTTTGTTTATCTTTTCAAAGAACCAGTTCCTGGATTCATTGATCCTTAGAATTGTGCTTTTAGTCTCTATGCCATTTAATTCTGCTCTGATCTTGGTTATTTCCTTCCTTCTACTTGCTCTGGGCTGTCTTTGTTGTTGTTTTTGAGTTCTTGTAGATGTAGGGTTAGGTTGTTTGTTTGAAATGTTTCTATCTTTTTTAGGTAGGTGTGTATCACTGTGAACTTCCCTCTCAGGACTGCCTTCGCTGTGTTCCATAAGTTTTGGGTTGTTGTAAGTTCATCTTCGTTTGTTTCCAGAAACTTTCAATTTCTTTCCTAATTTCATTATTGACCCATTCATTATTTAATAGCATGCTATTCAATCTTCATGATTTTGAGTATTTTGGGTTTTTCCTCTCGGGGTTGGTTTCTAGTTTCAGTCCCTTGTGGTTGGAGAAAATGCTTGATATGATTTCAATTTTCTTGAATTTGCTGAGGCTTGTTTTTTGTCCTATCATGGTCAATCTCTGAAAATAGTTCATATGCATTTGAAAAGAATACGTAATTAGCTTCTTTGGGATGAAAGGCTCTGTATATATCAGTTAAATCCATTTCATCTAGGGCATTGTTCAATGCCACAATATCTTTGTTGATATTTTGTTTGGAAGATCTGTCCATTTTTGATAGTGGGGTATTAAACTCCCATACTATAATTGTGTTGCTATCTTTCTTGAAGTCCTCCAAGATTTTCTTTATGTATTTGGGTGCTCCTATGTTGGGTACATATATATTTACAATGTTTAAGTCTTCTTGGTGGATTCTTCCTTGAGTATTATGAAGTGATCTTCTGGGTCTCTCTTTGTGGCCCTTTTTTGAAAGTCTATTTTGTCTGATATGAGTATTGCTACCCTGGCTTTTTTTCCTCTCTGTTTGGAAAATTTGTTTTCAATCCTTCACTTTCAGCCTGTGTAGGTCTTTTATCCTGAGGTGGGTCTCTTGTAGGCAGCATATGTGTGGGTCATGCTTTCTTATCCATTCAGCTATTCTATGTCTTTTGATTGGAGCATTTACTCCATTTATATTTAAAGTTATTATTGATAGGTACTTACTCATTGCCATTTATGTACCTGTGTTCCTCTCTCTCTCTCTCTCTTTTCTTTCCTTTCCTTTCCTTAAAGCAGCCCCTTTAGTATCTCTTGCAGAGCTGACTTGGTGGAGATGTATTGTTTTAGACTTCTTTTGTCTGGGAAGCTTCTTATTTGGTCTTCTATCTTGATTGAGAGCCTTGCTGGGTAAAGTAGCTTTAGTTGCAGACCTCTGGTTTTCATTACTTGGAATATTTCTTGCCATTCTCTTCTGGCTTGGAGCATTTCCATTGAGAAGTCAGCTGCTAGCCTTATTTGGACTCCCTTGTATGTTACTCCTGTTTCTCCCTTGCTGCCTTTAAGATTCTCTCTTTGTCTTGAAATTTTGCCATTTTAATTATGATGTGTCTTGAGGTGTGCCTCTTTGGGTTCCTCTTGATTGGGACTCTGTATTTCCTGGATTTGTGTGACTTTTTCTTTCACCAAATTAGGGAAGTTTTCCATCATTACTTTTTCAAACATGTTTTCTATCCCTTGCTCTTCTTTTTCTCCTTCTGGCATCCCTATTATATGGATATTATTATGTTTCATGTTTTCTTGCATTTCTCTTAATCCATCTTCATTCTTTCTGAGCCTCTTTTCCTTTTCTTGCTCTTTCTGGGTGTTTGTTTCTACTTTGTCCTTCAATTCACTGATCTGATCTTCTGCTTCATCAATCCTGCTTTTGAATTCCTTCTACTGTGTTCTTCAGTTCAGAAATTGTATTCTTCATTTCCTCTTGACCCTTGTTGATAGTTCCTATTTTCTTTTTCATGTTGATATAGTTTGCAATGAGTTTGTTGTAGCTTCCCTGTAGTTTCTGGTAGCTTATTGTGAGCTCATTGAGCTTCCTGATAATTATTGCTTTCAACTCAATATCTGATAGTTGAGTTGCTTCTATTTCATTTAGCATTCTTTCTGAGGCTTCCTCCTTTCCCTTCATTTCAGGATTGTTTCTTTGTCTTCCCATTGTTTATGAGACTCTTCTGGTTAGCCTCTGCTTCTTAAATTGATCTGTTCTGGCTCCCTGGGTTTATGGTCTGAACTTCTGTGGTAGAATACCTGTGAGATTCAGTTGTGCAGTCTCCTTTGGGTATCCTGGTGTTCACAGCTTCCCCCTACTCTTTTTTGTGATCAGTTAGAGGGGTAAGGCAAAATAGTTTAAGACAGCAAGAGAGTATTCTATGACATTTACAGTAGCAGCCAGTAGAGAAGAGATAGGGGATCCTTTGGCTATGTATAGTGTTAACCTTGATCTTCCACCCAACTAGCCACTTTTTAGAAAGGATAGAAAGAAGATACAACTCTTATTGGGGAGGGAAGGATTGTGAGCTTAATCTAGAAAGCAGTGAGGTTGTGGGAGGTCAGATTCTGAGGTAAGGTGAGAGTAAAGGATAGTAAATAGGTGTAGTGTGTGAGAGAATAGAGTTAGTCACTACAGTAATAGAGTTCAGGAAACCGTGAAGTGGGCTAAGAGATGGGAGGGGTGTTGTGTAGTATTTACAATTGTATGGAATAGCTATTATTTACAGTAATATTAGAGCAACAACCATGACAGACTCTATGAGATCTAGATAACAGGAATAGGGAGTATAGAACCTTGAGTAGTGTGCTAATGGGACACAGGTGATGTGAAGGACAGTAATTTAGCAATACGCTATGTCAGAGAGAACAGGGGAAACCTGTCAAATGATACAATTTAACCAGCCAAGCGAAGAAGACTATACAGAAAGAAGAGGAATACCAAAATACTATTAAAATAAAAAATGTAAGAATAATGAAAAAAATGATAATACAAATATGCAATAACTTGCAGGTTCAAAAAAAAGAAACAAGTAGAAGATGGAAGAAAGAAGAGATAAAATTGGAAAGAAAGGAAGAAAGAATAACACTGGAAAGAAGGAAAGAGAAGCAAAAGGAATTGAGAGATATAAAAATAATAAGAATTAAAAAATAAAATTTACTTAAAAAAAAGCAAACAATCAAACAAAAAAACCTCTTGTTGGTGTCAAACTGGCCAAACCGTTTTTCTGGTCTTGCTGGCTTCAGCAGGCTGAGGGGCGATTGGTATCGCTTTTCTCCCTTCCCGTGCAGCACTCAGTCAGCCACGAGCATACTCTCCCCAGGGCTAGCCTCGCACTCTCCCCAGAGCCAGTCTGGTGCCTCTCTGCAGTGCCCTGGGTGTGGAATCCAGGCCCTCCTAAGCACGTTCTCCTGAGTTCAGGGCTGTGGGCTCTGGGGATCCTGCAGAGCGCCCATGCCTTTCCCGGGTTCACGGCTGTGAGCTATGGGTCTTCCACAAAACACGCTGTCCTGGGTTGTGGATGGGGGCGTGCGGCCAGGCCGCCCTTTGTTGCACAGGCTCTGGCTAATCCTCTTCCCAGGGCTATGCTTGGGTGCTCACAGCTCCTGTGTGATTGACACTTAGTCCGCACTCACCTCTCTGTGCCTTCAAGCAACCAGGCCTCCCCCGGTGTTGCTCAATCCAGGTTTGACCAGGGAGGGAGTTGTTGACTCAGCTCTCCTGAGGGCCCTGAGGCAGACATGGGAGCACTGCGCCTGGGGGCTGCAACCTCCCTGGTCCCAGCACTGAATCCTGGGTCCTTGTTATCCTGAAGTAGTCTCCTTATGTCTGGTTCTTCAATGTCCGCTATAATTTTTGATGTCCTATTTTCATACATCCTGTGGTACTGTTGGGTGTTTGCTCTGTTCCTCCATATATTGGCTAGGTTTTTCTCCCGTGTATATGGGGAAGTGGAATCTGCTCCCTCCTACCACACCGCCATCTTCCCTCTCATGTTCATTTATTATAATAGCTTTCTAGAATGTTTCACTAATACAATTTCTGCTGTCATGACCTATTTGTAAATAAAGCTTAGAATAAATCCCTAAAGATGGAAATCATAGTTCAAAAGTATCTTTTTATTGTTTTTTTCCCATTATCATTTATCCTCTATGTCCTCTTAATTGCCCTCTAGGAAGCTTGAGCAATTTATATGCCTACTGCTAGTAATCAAGTGACTGTTTCTCCAACATCTTGCCCAAGTAGATATTCTCATTTTCTTTCTCTGTCTCTCTCTGTCTCTCTCCATCTCTCTGTGTGTTGTGAGTTGGACAATTTGATGAATGAAAACTATTATTCCTCTGGCATTTTAATCTAAAATGATTTTAATCTAAACTTGATTTTTTTCTAAATGGTGAGAAGCTAATTATATATATTTATTTACTTGCTTTTTTGTGTGTATAAATGGTCTATTTTTGTGTGTATAAATGCTTTTTATTAGATGATTTCTCTTTCATTGCTTCATAATATATTAAGGGTTATTTGATTAATGTGTATGCAATCACATATTGCCTGTTTTTTTGTCATATAAATCTTTCTATGTTCACCATACAAACATGTTTATGTGGTCAAATATATATGATGATTCGGCCATTAGGTAATGCTTTGGCAAACCTCTTGCCCCCAAAAGTTATTGCACACAAATGATCTCTTCTAGAACTGTCATAAAACTTTATTATATATTTAAATCTTTAGACCATTTCAAAATTATGTTGGCATATTGTATGAAATTAGATTATTTTCCAGTTCTGCTAAAATCATGTATTTAATAATACAATGTTTTCTACTGATTTGAAGTTGTGTTCTTAATCTTAAGTTAGTTCTCACGTACTGTAAGGTCAGTGTCTGATTTGCTCTCTACGTCGTGATCTGGACGATGATTCTTACACTGGCAGCAGCTCTGTACGGCGACTCGGTGGTGGTGTTATTATCTCACATAGGGGTCCCCAGTTTTCCTGACCCGCTCCCACAAACACAGTCCACTCCCACACTCTGCGTTATCCTCACACGATTATTTGAATTTTAAAAGAATACTGTCAAGTTTTTAAACAAACCATTGCTATGCCATTGGAATTACATTTAATTTAGAGTTTAATTTGGGCTACAAGGCAGATTGATATCTTTACCACATGACCTTGCCATTCCAGGTATGACAGATACCTTTCTATAGTTAACTGATATCATATACCCACAGTTGAGATTTGTGCTTTTCTTTTTCCAATTCATTTTTCATCCTGAGTCCCTAAGTTTTAAAAATATTTTGTGCCTATTATGAATGAGGTTTTTAAGCCTGTGTTCTAGCAGATTGTGTTTGGCACTGGGGAAGGCATAGGGTTTTTTTTGTTTGTTTCTTTTAGTGGAAATGCTTCCTGTAGTTTGGATGTAGGATATCCTTTATCCTACTTAAAGAGGTATCCTTCCATTAGGAGATTTTAATTGATAATAAATATGAAGTTACATTAAATTCCTCATGAGTACATATCAAAGTAATCCCATTTTTCTTTGACCTGCTATATGATAAACTGAAAAAAATTCCTAATGTAAAACTATTATTGCCTTTGACTCTATTTCAACACTAAGTGATTTATTTAATCTCACATGAGGATTAAACTTAGTCTGCAATATGAATGCATTAAAGAACCCTTAAAATGTTCAATAATATTTTAAAATATGCTTCATTAAGATAGAATGAATCTGGAGCCATCACTCATCTTGATTTTGAACTATAACAAAGCTATAACAATTGGAAAACAGTATGATTTGGGCATTAAAAAAGACACATTGATCAATGGAACAGAAAAGGCATCCCCCAAATATACCAATGCATGTATGGCCAACTAATATTTTGGAAGGGAGACAAAAATACTCAGTGGAGAAAAAAGAGAATGTTTTTAATAAATTGTATAGGAAAACTGGATATTCACAAGCAAAAGAATGAAAATGGACCCTTGTCTTACAACATTGACAGAAATTAACTTGAAATGGATTAATGACTTAAATGTAATACCTGAACTATAATGCTTTTACAAGAAAAAAATAGGGGAAAATCTTGATGTCTTTATTGGCAACAAGTTTTTGGATATGACACTAAAAATACAAGCAACAATAATGAAAAAAAAAACAGTAGAACTCACATCAAACTAAAAAGCTTCTGCACAGCAAACAAGACCATTCACAAAATGAAGAGGCAGCCTACAGAACGGAGAAAATATTTGCAGACCATATATCTGATAAGGGGTTAATATTCAAAATACAAAAGGACCACATATGACTCTATAACAAATAATCAATAAGAAAATGGGCAAAGGACCTAAACAGAATTTTTCAAAGAAAATATACAAATAGTTAACTAGTACATGAGAAAATGCACAACATCCTTACTCCATCATCAGAGAAATGCAAATCGACCAGCATGAGACATCAGTTCACACCTGTCAACATGGCTCTAATTGAAAGATGAGATAAATGTTGGTGAATATCTAGAGAAAAGGAAACATTTTAAAGATATTGCTCGATGTGAAAGAAGGAGAAGTAGAAACATTAGTGTTCAATACAAATAAATACAGCGTTGATCAGGCCTCCTTTAGCTTTTTCCCAAATGGTTGAAGGATAATTATCTACATTATTTTAAAAAATAAATAACAAAGTCTCTCCTTGATTGTTAAGATAGAATAAAGGAGGATAAAACTGCTCTGTTTACCATTCCACATACTATAGCTGCACCTTAACTTTAAATACATTTTTTGTTTCTTTGTGGCCAGTTGTTATTTGATATCCTCCATCTGGCATTGATCTGCATTCTTTTTGTAGTCTGATTACTGGGCATGAGTCAAGGAAATCAACTGGCTCCTCTATCTTTAAAGACTGTCAGAAATTACTTTTTTTGTATTTTATTATTTAAATTTCCTTTTTAAGATAAAAAAAGAGTGTGTACATTTCTATGATACATTTCTATGAATTGTACGCTCAAAACCTATATGATCTTATTAAATAATGTTATCCCAATACATTTTTAAGTCTATGTTATTGATTATGCTATTATAGTTGTCCTATTTTTTCTCCCCTTTATTCCCCTCTGCCCTATATCCACCCACCAGCATCCCCCCCTTAGTTCATGTCCATGGGCTGTACGTGTAAGTTCTTTGGCTTCTCCATTTCCTATACTATTCTTAACCTCCCCCTGTCCATTTTCTACCTACCATCATGCTTCTTATTCCCTCTACCTTTTCCCTCATTCTATCCTTTCTCCCTTCCTGCTGATAACCCTCCGGGTGATTTCCATTTCTGTGGTTCTGTTCCTGTTTTAGTTGTTTGCTTAGTTCTTGTTTTTGTTTTAGGTGTGGTTGTTAATAATTGTGAGTTTGCTGTCATTTTACTATACATGTTTTTTTATCTTCTTTTTCTTAGATAAGTCCCTTTAACATTTCATATAATAAGCGCTTGATGATGAAGAACTCCTTTAACTTGACGTTATCTGGGAAGCACTTTATTTGCCCTTCCATTCTAAATGAAAGCTTTGCTGGATAGAATAGTCTTGGATGTAGGTCCTTGCCTTTCATGATTTCAAATACTTTTTTCCAACCCCTTCTCGCCTGCAAGGCTTCTTTGGAGAAATCAGCTGATAGTCTTATGGGAACTCCTTTGTAGGTAACTGTCTCCTTTTCTCTTGCTGCTTTTATGATTCTGTCCTCTTTAATCTTGGATAATATAATTACGATGTGTCTTGGTATGTGCTTCCTTGGGTACAACTTCTTTGGGACTCTGTGAGCTCCCTGGACTTCCTGGAGGTCTATTTCCCTTGCCAGATTGGGGAAGTTCTCCTTCATTATTTTTTCCAATAAGTTTATAATTTCTTGTTCTTCCTCTTCCCCTTCTGGCACCTCTATGATTTGTATGGTGGAACTTTTAAAGTTGTCCTGGAGATTCCTAAGCCTCAATACATTTAATTTAAAAAAAAAAAGAAAAAAGAGAGAATTCATTCAGTATTATGGTCAACTAAGACCTGTGAACATAACCACCTTCACTTAATTTCTTTTACTGGTAACACATGACTGTATCCATTCTTTCATTTCTTTTACTGATAATACTTGGCATTTCTCCTAGTATTTCTTTAAAATATTCAGTTAATGATTATGGCTATATTAGTCAAGATAATTTATTGCAAGTGAAAAAAGCCCTATACAATCTAGTTTAAACAAAGAAAGAGAGATCTTAGTACATGTAAATGAGAAAGACAGGGGTGAGGTCCTACCAGGCAAAAATGGATCTGGGGTTCAAATGACAACTTCAACACTCTCCCCAACTCCCCAAGACGTGGTTCTGCCCTCACAATGGGAGGCCCTCATTTACTCCTACTACCTGTGTGGTTATGGCTAATGATCTATTGAAAATATCTTCCTAATGATCTGTTGAAAATATCTTCCTCCATGTAGACATATACATCCTCTTAGCACTATGTTTTTGAAGCCAAGGAGCAGACACTTCCATTCCTGGACCCAACAGTTTACATGGTGAAATATCTCCTGTCTTTGTGAAGAGTATCTTAATGTGTCAACTGTATGCCCACTTGTGTTCAGATCCAGTCTCTGCCTTTTCTTTGAAAATTGCATTTCTTGACTGCCTTGTCTATTGAAATCCATATGGATTTGGCCAGTCACCACTGGGACAGTGGAGGGCAGGATGAAAAGGTAAACCAGAATATTCCAGCCCACTCATCCATGCTTCAGGTGGTATTCCCATTGGCCACGGCACCTTCTCTGCAGTTCCAGCCCTTGCGGTAAGAACCCTGCTTTTGTGGTCCCAAGCCCCATGGAGCAGCTTCCTTGGAGATCTGGTTCCCACCAAGGAGCCCCAGGTCTTGACATCACTCCATCAGCTTCCAGGGAGCTCTGGTGACATCGCTCCTTCCTTTGTGCCTCCAGCTAGAGGAGTGTCAACATCTTCCTATGTTGCTAATCTCTCAGGTCCTTTGTTTTCTGTTTTGTTTGACATCTCAGCTCTTATGAAACCCTAATAACTAGTTCCTTTATGAAATTTATTCATTGGACCACCCCCCAGCATTGACTTTCTTTTCTGAACTGAGCCCTGACTCATAACGCTGGCATAGGCCACATGCCTTCACTGAACCAATCACTGTGGCCAAGGGATGAGGTCTTTTGATTGGCTAGATCTCATTCATTTATCCATTCTTGTAGTAAGAAAAAAAAAAAAGCTGTAGAGTGTGTTACCAGAGAAAAAATGGGAAAAAGAAAAACATTGAGTGACCCATAGTACACATTAATAATTCATTTTAATCCTGTAGTTAATAAATATAAAGATCTAAGTTTTAAAAAAAATTAAAGCAACACTGCACAAGAAATTCTTAATAAGTGATAATGAAATATCTCAAAAGGTAATTGCCTTTAAAATTTATAAATATCCTATCATATTCTGTACTTTTTTTTCTGGTTAGTAAAGAGGATGAGTACATTTAAGATCTGTGTTTTAAATGCTGTACTTGTCTCTCCTACAAAATACAAAACCAGACTTCACGTGCCCATTTAACAGATGAAGAAACTGATGTTAAGTAATTTGCCCAAAGTCACAGAGATAAGAAAGAAAAAAAACAGGAGAAAGACGTCAAACTGTGTTTTGGGTAGTCTAGAGACAAAGCACTTACTACATTATCATATGACTAATATTTCTCTTGAGCTGCATTGAAGCTGCATTTCTTTACTCACATTTTTAAACATCTACAATCAGCGTTCATTCAACATTCGCCTTATGGTAAAATCACTTGATTATAAAGTCATCTATTATGAAGTCTATGTCCAGATAGACTTCTATAATGAAATTCTATCATATAACATTCAGAATGGATCCCTCTTTCCTTTATCCACACTTTGTACTTAACATTGGCACCATGTGCTCCATGGTGTTAAAAGCAGACCAACTTGGGGACAGATTAATTACATGACTATATGGACCCATTTCTATCTTCCACAACATGCAGTGTTTCTGAAATGTGGAAAAAGCATGGAAACACTTATTAAATCCTAGGTGCTGGGCACTTTACGAAGGAATATTTGTGAGTCTTCTTGCCTCTTATTGTAGCAGAGGAGATAAAGACATAGTGTTACATTACAGAAAGTCTGACTTGTTCCTCTTTTTCTTTGTAAAGATGGAAGTTTTCAGGACAACCCTAGCAACCAATAAGACTTTATTTGGGCATTTCTACCCTGCCAGACAGTAACTGGTTTTCAAGTGGAAAAATGCCCCTCATCATAACAGTTAAGGTCCATACTATAGGCTGCTTCATTAAAAGTTGAGGAAACAGCCCTGACTGGTGTAGCTCAGTTGGTTGGGTATCATCCTGCAAACCAAAAGGTCACTGGTTTGTTTCCCAATCAGGGGACATGTCTGAATTGTGGGTTGGGATGTGGGTCGGGGGCCTGTGAGAGGCAACCAATCAATGTTTCTCTTGCACATTGATGTTTCTCTTCCTCTCTTTCTCCCTTCCTTCCTCTCTTTCTAAAAATAAATAAACACACTCTTTTAAAAAGTTGAGGGAGCAAATGTTGTAGAGATCTTTTATTCCTCTCACTGGATATTGCTTTTTCTTTTTTTAGGGTTGATTTCTGTTTTCTTCCACTGAACATAAAAGTACACTGACTAACCTAGTCTGCAATTTAGCGGTGTTCCTAGGACCATCTGTAAGAATTTGTGCATTTCCTGGGAATCTGATCAATTCTAGTAGCAATTCTCTATATTCTCTGTGAGATTAAGGAACTCTGCAATCAATTTTATATTTAAAAGTTAGTTTCTGGACCCAGTGTCCAAGAACCATCCTGGGCTTCAAAATTGATTTCTCTGAATAATTCTCTTTCATGTAGAAACACATGAATTTTTATGTAAGGTCATAAATATCCTATCACAGAATGTTTAATGTTTCTTCTCTCTCTTCTTCTCTTTTTCTTTTTCTTGTTTTGTTTTGCTTGGCTTTTCCCTCTTTTCTCCCTTTGTCTTTCATCCACATCTCTTGCACTAATAGGGAACTCTATTGACCTAGTTTAGATTCCTTTACATTCTTTCAATATCATATAATCACAAACATATAAATATATTCACACAAAATTTTTTATCAAAACTGGATTATATGCATTTTTCATCTTAAGGTTTTTAGTTGAACAATACTTGATGAAAATTACCCACATTATTTATTATACCTTTGTTTTGTTCTTTTCAATGGGTGCACAATATTCCAAGGTATGGATGTATCACATTTTAATCATTCTTTCCCCTATGAATGTTCATTTGTTTTAGCTTTGTTTTTATGATACTATGAACAAGGCTGCAATGCAGGTTCTTTTGAAAATGTCCTACCTACTGATGCTTTACTTTACATGGGATAGATTTCTTAGGGTGGGAGAATTTATATTGGTATATTGCTTTTTCAGAAAAGCGGCAAAATTTATACTCCTACCAGCTTTGAATACAATTTCACTTTTTTCTGTAAGTTCCAAGCAATAGATATTTATATATACTCATTCAACAAGATAAAATCTCTGCCCTCATGATGTTTATGTCAGTAGTTGAGAAGAAGAAGAAGCCTTGGCTGGGTAGCTTTGGTTGTTCAGTTGGCTGGAGTGTCATCCCATTGTGGGTTCAGTCAATGTTCAGGGGGCAAAACTAGCTTGTGGGTTCGATCTCCAGTTGGGGTATGTCTGAGGAGCAATACATTGATATTTCTCTTTCATATCTATGTTTCTCTCTCTCTCTTCCAAAAAAGTCAATAAATGTATCTTTGGGCAAGGATTAAAAAATAATAAAAAAAACAAGTATGTAAAGAATATGATGTCATAAATGTACTGTGAAGAAAAATAAAGCAGTGTTAGGATATAAAAATAGGGATGCCTCTTTATTTCATTATTATTGTTTTTAATTGAATTTTTAGTGATAGAGGAAGAGAGAAAGAAACATTGATTTATTGTTCTACTTATTTATGCAGTGATTGGATTTTCTTGTATATGCCCTGAACAGGGATCAAGCCTGCAATGTTGGCATATGGGGAAAATGCTCTAACCAGCTGAGATACTCACCCAGGGCCAGGATTGCCTATTTTAAATAAGGTGGTCATAAGACGCCCCTTCAAAGAGATGTTTTTTGGTTTTTGTTTTTGGGGTTTTTTCCCCTGGGCAGTTCTATGGCACTTTAAATCAGAGGAGGGAGATGTCATTTTGATAAAGACTTGATGAAGTGAGGGAGTGTGCCATGCAATATCTAGAGTGGAAGGAGGTCTCTAGAAAAAAGAGCAAATATGAGATGTCAGCAAGGAGCTTGACAGTAGAAGTAGGAAAAGAGACTGTTAGAGTTGATTGTCCAGTAGTAGGAGTGAGATATGTGGGGACTTGAGAAGTGGTCAGAGTCAGAATACATCCTAAATGTAGAGCTGACCAAAGGTACTTATTGTTTGAATGCAGGATGTAAGAGAAAGACATATACATAAATAATTCATAGGCTTTAAGACTAAACTTCTGTTTTGCAAGAATTTTAGATTAATGGAAAAGTTGCAAAAATATCACAGAGTAAATTCCCATAGACCTTTTCCCCATAGTTAACATCTTACATAACCATGGTACCCTTGCCCATACAAAGAATTTGACATTGGTATATAGTACTACTATATTAAACCACAGACCAGATTTTATAGTTTATCCCCAGACATCCTTTTTCTATACTAAGACCTCCTTAAGGATTTCACATCAGATTTAGTCGTGTTTCCTTAGTTTTCTCAGTCTATGGCAGTCTCTGCTGTTTCTTTTCATGATCATAACTTTTTTCTTTGTTTTTCATGATCATGAAAAGCATAGAATGTCCCTCAAATTTCTTTTGTTTTCTGATTAGACTTGAGTTATGGATCTGAAGGAAGAATTCCATAGAAGTGAAGAGTTCTTCTGTATCAAGTCATGTCATGGAGTAGATGATATGTGTATGAGCATGCTGTATCACTGGTGATAATGTTAGTCATTTAATTAAGATGATGTCTTCCAGGCTTCTCCACTTTAACATTACTATTTTCCTTTTTCCACAATTTATTCTTTGGAAAGAATTTACTAAATACAGCCAACATTTAAGATGGGGGTTGGAGATCAAGCTCCATTTCTTAAGGTGGGAAGAGTATATATGTATATGCATTATTTGGAAGTCTTCTGTAAGGAAGCTTTGTTGTTTATCTCCTATTTATTTATTTATTCAGTCATTTATTTATATCAGTGTAGACTTGTGAATATTTATTTTGATTCTTTGGGTTATGATTTAATACTGTCATTAATTTTTATTGCTTAAGTTATATCAATTTTGATGATTAAGAGTATTTTCAGGTCAGTCCTTGTGTCCTTTTGACATGCCAATGCCTATCTTTTTTTCCTTTCCCTTACTTTCCATCACTACAAGATACTATAGGTTCATTTTGTATCTATCCTACTGCAATCCCAGAAGAAGCAATCTCTCAAGGAGCTAGGTTTTTAATATGAGTCACTGGGTAAACTGTGATGCCATTTACTAAAATGGAAAAGACTGAGGTAGAAGAGGAAGTCTAGAATATGTTATTTCCTGCCTCCCTTCTTCCTGTTCTCACTTCCTTCCATCCTTTTATTTTGTTATTATTTTGTTTTGATGTGTTCAGTTTGTAAAGCTTATCAGTCATTCAGATGGTGCTGTAAAGCATGTAGAGATGATAAGACTCTAAAGCTCAGAGAAGACTAGAGATCTAAATTTGTGACATAAATAAATGGTGCTATTCAAAGACATAAGATATGCTTTGCTAAGAAGGAGTCATATAGAGAAGTCCACTAAAGTATTCAGAGATCAGTAAGAATAGAAGGAATAAGGCAAGAAAATTGAGAAAGGGCAGCAAATGAAGTGGAAGAGAAGCCCACCTTATGTACAATGTCCTAAATTTTTTCTTTTTCAAGAAAATGAAAGTGATTGAGTCAAATTCTCTTGAGACATAAGGAAGATAAGGACTAAATATTTACCATTGAACTTGGCAATATACAATTTAACTGCTGACCTTGATAACACAATTTCAGTGGAGTTGCGAAAATGAAGCCTAATTTGGGGGAGTTCAATACAGAATTTTATCTGAGGAATGGAAAGTACTCTCTTTGAAGAAGATGCTATACAATGGAGTGGAGCCCTGATCAGTGTGGCTCAGTGGATTGGGCATCATCCCACAAAATTAAAGGCTGCCGGTTCAATTCCCAGTCAGGGAACATGACTGGGTTGCAGGTTCAGTCCTCAGTCAGGGTGCGTGACAAAGGCAACAGATTGATGTTTCTCTTTCACATCAATGTCTCTCTCTCTTTCTCCTCTCTTCCCCTCTTTCTAAAATCATTGAATCAAAAGTAAAAATTAAAAAAATTGTAATTAGAGTAGAAAAGTAAGTGAGATAAGGAACTGATGTAAAAGAAAATTTTTTAAGTTGGGAAACATTACAACATATTTGTAGACAGATGGGAATTGTCCAGTAATATGAAGAAAAAAGGACAGTGAAGGAGAGAAAGGGGATAATTGAAGTAAGAAAGACCTAAAATTGATGAGAAGAAAGGGGTTGACCTTAGGTTGGAGAAAGAGCAGTGTCTTCATTATAGCAGGATTGAAGACCAACTGTATGGATACACATATCAAGGGTGTACAGGATATAATAGTGAAAAGAGGAAATTGAATCATGGTTCTTCCAATTTTCTTAGAGACCATATCATAAACTCAGATAGATTACATGGGAAGAAATGTTGAAGAGTTGAAAGAAGCAAAGGTGCCTCTTCTAGTGATACCATAGAGCTGAAACATGAATTAATAAGGGAAATGTGGTAAGATGGTCAGAGGACCCACTTGAAGGTCTCTATCATATATCACTAGTTATGCCAGCAATGTAATATTCTGTATTTTCTTTAGTTATAATCATCTCTTCAGATACTAAGGGCAAGTGCATAGAAAGAAGACAGCTGATCTTAACTGTGTGATTTTATTTTTGTCACCCTGGTTTGAAGAAGAGAGAGAAAGGCCTTCTAGGTGAGTGTATATGCAAGGGAGAGACTACCATGATGAATGATGGGCCCTACACTGGGTGAGTGGGGAAGTGTGGACATGAGTGGTGTGAGTGAACAATATGTAGAGGTCAAGAAGCTTTTTGTTTGGCAAAGTGTGTGATCTAAACAATTGGAAGACTTGTGTTGTAAAGGTTCTTTCTTTAAGGCTTCTGCACCCTGCTGATCCTGCTTGGCCTTGTGATGGGGGAACCCGGAACACCTCTCCAGCCCCTTTAATGATACTCTGTCTGGTCCAGTTTGTACACCTTCTTGGTTCAGTCTTACTAATTTACAATTTTGGGAGGAATTATCTACACCTTTGGGGTTTTTATTGTTGCCTAAACTTTCACCTAGATTCTCTTATAATTCTTACAAATTCCCAGTTAAGCTTTTTTCCTGTGCCTTCCCAGAGATATATCTGAACAATTTTAGAGAACTCTCAGCACTTTCAAACACAGCTGGTGTGAGCGGAAGACTCACCAGTGACTACGTGGTATATAGGTAGCCTAAGAGGGCTTGAACGAATTTGTTTCAGTAACTCATCCGCTTTCCTGAAATGGAATGACCAAGTCCTGCCATCATTTTAGAAACTCTTTTGGTCATGTGATACTGCTTTATTATATAGTTCAACACATGTTAGAGAAAAATAGGAATTCATTTTTCGTTTGTTAAATGAGTGAATTAGTAGCTGCATGTATTTTGAGAGCTGCACTCCAGCACGTGTGTAAGGGTTTAAAAATTGGAGTGGTATTGTTATTTATGAAATAATTCTAAATAAAACTGATGTGATTGTCAGTGGGGTTTTATTGTCTTTAAAAAAAGGGGGTCAAACTTTATTTGGCAGATTCATCTTTCCTGCCAGATTTATTGGCTCTAGGCCTTTTCCTTTAGTCAGGAAACTGTCCTTCAGAGTGAGTGATGCTTTTGCCAGTTGTAGGCATGTTCATTATGCAATACTATATTTTGAGATGCAGCAACAAATGCAATTAAACTACTGTACTGAACTTAAAAGTCTTATCACCTTAGAAACACTGAATGGCAATTTCAGATTTTTTTCACTTATGTTCACATACTGATATGAGTCATGCTTCCAGCCAAGCAGAAGTGATCAGCTTGGAAGGGGTGTGAGGGGGAGTGTCTCAAATTCTGTAATTCTGCAATAAGTTTATTCTCAAAACCCAGAATTTGCCAGAAAGATTTTTTTAAAAGCAGGAATAAGATAGGAATATTTTAAAGAAGTTATATTCCCTTAGAGCTAATCATTGAATCATCCGTTAAAAATAACACAAGCTGATCTGATAGCTCGCTCACGCCTACTACTGACGCGTGACCTTTAGTAACCTCAGTGAAGTCTAGCATGGCTATTGATAAAACATGCCAGTGAGAGCTTTGTGTCTCCCTGACCTACAAAAGGTGCCCTTTAAGGAAAATGTTGACAAACACGGAAGAATGACCTGACCCTTGCCATTCTGAATGGCTGCTGGGATTTATAGGATGATTTGCAGTAAAGTCCAGGAGCAGCCAGGAAGCCAAGAGGCCGGGAACAAGGAGAGGAGATGTTCACTGTTCTCCTTAGCCCTGCAGAAGTGCAGGACTTTATACAAGCGAAAACTGGATCTCAGGGAATTTCTCCATTGAACCCCAAATATTAGGAAAGACCAGATATGAACTATAAATGTTAGGTGCACATTTCTAAGTAATAAGGTAGGTTTATGTCTATTTTATTTTATATTACTATCAGAAACCAGGGTTCTTTTGATGAGAGCACATACAAAGATTTGTCAGGGCAAATAGTATCACATTTACATTAATGTATATGTTCTTATTATCCTACAAACTTCACGCTCCTTGAGTATTTTTCATAGTACCTGGGATGATTATACTTATCCACAAATCTGTCCCAGATGTCACTTGTCACTGCTAAGACTATCCATGGGACCGGATCCCACTCAGATAGTAGTATAATAAGCTATACTGAGAATATCAACTCAGGCTGTGATCACCTTAAAAAAACATGGGTTTCCAGGAACGTGGCAGTTTCCACCAATCCTGTGTAGTCCTCTACTGATGTGCCCAGAAGGCTTGTCAAGGAAAAGTAGCAGCCGCTGGATCTTCCTAAGGTACATTATCTAGGGTTATTCCTCTATACAGTTGCCTGGGTCCCAGAGCAAGTGCTGTTGACCTAGAGACCTTAGCACCACAACTCTTTAAATCCCCTCTCTCACACACGTGCCCCCACCCTTCCTCACACAGTTTCACATAGCGGGTGTCTCCATGTCACATTCACAGACCAAAGTGCTGGATTGCAATGGTTTTGAGCATCAACTACTGCACACTGTGCCCAGTAGCATCAGTCTTTATATCCCCAATTCTTGGACTTTGCATTGGCTATAACTTGTTCTTTCAGTTCTTCTTCCTTTGTGATGGACTCCCTACCAGGGGCTTGACTGGCCTCAGGTAGGGTCAGTTCCATCCATAAAATATATTTTATGTCCTTGACCTTGGAACAGGTCACAGTTTGAGTCTTGTTTTCAACACCAAAGGTCCCTTGGCCTCTGTCTAAATTATAGGTTAATTAAAGGTATATAAATTTAGATCCTTAGATTTCTCAATACTTTTGCTTCCCTCAATAGACTACCTTACATGCCTAAATAAAGTCTTTTGTTTATTTAGATGTGAAGTACAATTCTGTTTGTAATTTTAACAATAGGTTATCAAAAATCTTAATTTCTTTCTGTAGACTTAGCTACATGTCACAAATATACAGTAGTCAGTTTTCTTATTTGTAAAATAAGGATACTGAACAAGATAGCAATTTCCTCACTTTTTTACAACAGCACAAATTTATTTCGGGGGTGATAAAATCTTAAATGATACCTCAATAGGTAAAAATGACATTTAAATAATATGGAATTAACTTTCATTGACAAAAAATTGACTTGTTATAAGTGACATATATAAATATATTTAATGAAGCATATATTTATTTTTAGTATTTTGTTGTCATTGTAAATAATATTTTTAAGTTTGTATTAACAGACACATTATGAGCAGGTAGAGATCTGTTAACATGCTTGATTTTTAATTGCTTGACTTTCAAGCTCATGATATATATCATTAACAGAGAAGACAAAAAAATTATGTGCTGAGCTATTCAAAATGAATGCAGAAGGTGATTCAGGCTGAGCTAGTCTTCAAAATGAGTGTAACAAGAGATGCAAGTTATTGCTTCTGTGGTCTTTCTCATGTCATCATTTGAGCGTAATGTTCTCAGAAGAGTTTTAGATATTTAAAAGAATGGAACTGGACTCAGAAACCTCTGTTAGCTCTGCACTTCCAACCATAACTTGATAACACTGTTACTGTTGTACCAGATATTCCAGTTTGTTCTAAATCCATGTGTCTATACATACCCACATAAATACACATAAAGTTTAAAAAGAGAAAGATGCTCCTGGGAACACAATCTTCCTATGATAATTTTTTCTTAAAGATTTTTGAATTTAATTATACTTGCATGACATCAGCACAAGTTGCTTGCTCAGACTATTTCTTCGTTCACATAGCCCATGGATAGTATTTCTACAACAGCTATTGTTATTGGCTATAATGAATGACAGTTCATTTCTGGCTATTGTAGAAACACAATAAATGAACCACAGTTTCCAAGGTTTTCTACATCATTTCTTACAAAAATTTTTACATTGTATGTGGACATAACCTAATGTATTAGAATGGAAAGCTCATTAATTCTTTAGAAAAAGTGATTATATACATTTTAGTCTGAGAGAATAGAAGTATGTAATTACTACTAGGATTTCCTCACCTCTTTAAATTATTGCACTCATCATTTGAATTATGGTACTGGAATTTTAAAAACAAAATTTTTCTTAATTCATGTTTATGTTAAAGTATTTTTGTTTAAATTATTTTCTTAAAGTCTGTTACCTAAAACCTAAATATATAAATATCTGAGGTAATTTTAGAATTAAATTGTTTAAGTAAACTAAAATAATGTAATAAATGTTTATTGTGATCATCACCAACTATTGAGCTATAACATTTTGGTTAATTTTCCTTGCTTTTTGTGGGTCTTGAACATATGAATATTCTAGGTATTAGAAAGTTACTAAAATCCAACATAATGTTGATTAATAAGATGGGAGAAGTTTAACTCTTTGTTCATAGAAATGTTTGATTAAATAACAGGAAAATAAATGAATGAAAGTGATTATGATTCATAACGTACAACATTCTTCTAGGATGGATACTCTTTCTGCACTAAATTATACGTAGTGCAATTATCCTGTTCCATATCTAATGCCTTATTTATATTCCAAGATTCTATTGATTTTTCTCTGTGGCATATTTATACTTTGTAGTCACCTTTACTCTTTGAAATATAACCTTATGTAACATTGACACATATCTATTTTTTTTAAGGAAAAAATAAGGAGATATCAACAGACTGAAAAGATGTTTTCAGAGGCATAGAGTCTTCACGAAGACACTGGAGTTCGTGAGATCTCAAGGTCAGCAGTTCACACATTATTATTTACATTATTATTTTCATGCTTTCACAGATCTGAGTTATAACTTTGTAACTATTCCAAGTTTGTATTGCTAATGTCTAATTATATAATGAGGAAAATGCTCTTATTTAAAATACATATTTATCAAAATTTCCTCAAGATTTAAAAAATTTCATTATACTATAAATGTATTATTTGGTTCAATTGAGGATGGTTAAAAGGAAATATTTTAATTTTAGTAGAGAACCAAATTATAATTTGTTTCACTTTTTAAAAGAGTAGCACATTTTACATAACATGAAATAAATATTAGACATCCCTATAAAATTTTATTATTATTTGTTAAGAAATGAGCACCTACTAAGCTGATTTCTTTCTTTATTTCGTTTCTTTGGCTACAACATGCACACATATACACACATAGTTTAGAAAAATAGCTAATCTTCAATCCTTCTAAAGTACTTTGAATCAGATTTCCTGACTTTCCCCAGTACAGTCACAGAAATTCTGATTTGTTAAAAATGCTCCTGTGATAAGATGACAATATAAATGAACAAAAGAATAATTAAGGACATTTTCTAAGTTGTTTAGAGTCATAGTTTGAAAAAAACAAAACAAAATAAGGCTACTGTTATTAAACAGCTCATTATAATAATACACTAATGTAAAATATTTATTTGAGGTTTGAATTACAATTTAGGTTAAAATGGTTCACCCTAATGGGATGGCTTAAGAAAGTGGATGGTTTCTGACTTCTTTATATTGTGGGACCCAGTATCAAAATATTCATAATTTTAAATGAAAAGGTATTGATGACCTTTCATTTTGATTGCATTATTCATGCTTCTCTCCCATGTCTGAATCTTTCTGTCACTGATCCAAGGACGTATTCATTCAAATTTGCCTGGAACATACCATATGCCAGACAAGGGCTGACTGCTTTAGGTGTTTCAAATGAGCAAGAGATGTTTCCTGTTCTCAAGAATCATCCAACCATATGTTACTCAGATATTAAGTTTATTATTAACACAAGACATACCTAACTAAAAGGGCAAGCTAGATTTAAAAGGGCATGCAATGAATTCTAAAGCCCAATGGGAATGATTTGGGGATTATTCACTTTTTTATATTATGGTTTTTATTAGCCTAGAATGCTGAGAGTTATACCAATGGAGTGTTGCTCCATCACAACCTGCAACTGACCTTTACAACTGACCTTTTATTAAAGTAGTTCTTCAAGGACAACACAAGTAAGTAATATGAGATTCTAAGAAGGAAAAGTTTCTTTTTTGCTACAACTGCAAATTTAATGTTGTAGAAAATATTTATATAAACACCTATGAAAAGAACAAAAGTGAGCATTGCTTAGTTTTTTTCTTATTCTAGTACATTCAACTTATTTATTAAGTTCACCAGAGAGATAAATTTCTCGAATAACTTAGAAGGACATTGCAAATTTGAAAGGGATCAAATGCTGTAAACACCTACAGAATCCACATTCACACTGGTAGCTGAGTGAGTAAAGAGCTTTGCACTGGAGTGGGAATCCAGACTCTACTTGAAATGGAATTACCCAGTATTGTGATTCCTGTGAAAAGCTTTTAAAAGTTGATATCTTAAGAAGTTAAAACAAGTAATTAAAATAACAAAGTTATTTTTGAAAAGCCAGTGAAGACACTCTTTATTTAACTTGTGCCATCAGATGAGTGGTTAAATTAATTTATATAACCATAATCATTCAACAGGTATTTATTAAGTGTTTAGTATGTGCATGGGAGCAACAGCATTGAATAAAATATACCATTATCCTTCCCTTAGAGAAAATGACACTCTAAGGGGCAGAAACACACAGGCATAAAAACCCAAAAATTAATTATGCATTATGTTAGATGGTGAAACTGCTGTGAAGAAACAGGAAACAGAAAAGGGAATATAGAACATAAGGAGGGGTGGAGTTTTAAAATAAGGCTAATGACTTAATATTGCATAATTTACACTAAAGAAATAGATATCACTTTAGCCTACATAGTCTCAACTAAAAACAAGCATGGTGAAATATAGTACCTATTGTTATATTTTCTACATCATTTTTAGGTGAAGGTTGTTAACTTATATAAAATAATAACTAGAGTGTGTCTTTCTCAATTTCACCATAAAGCTACTTTTTAAATGGTAATATATGTACTACATGTACATGAAATATTGTCAAAATGTTTATAATAAAGAAACATACAATTAAATGTGGATTAGTCCATTCACTTACCAAAGGGGTAAGGACTATAACTATTCACCTATGTATGTAAAGGAGGAATCAATTCATTTTTACATTGAATATCTTAAACGTAAAGTAGTTAAGGACTACTGACAATACATATAGATGATTCATGGTGCTAGAAGTGTGTGTGTGTGTGTGTGTGTGTGTGTGTGTGTGTGTATTTGTTTTATCATCAGTCATCATTTTA
Organism: Tonatia bakeri; assembly: GCA_004024845.1. Lineage (NCBI taxonomy): Eukaryota > Metazoa > Chordata > Mammalia > Chiroptera > Phyllostomidae > Tonatia > Tonatia bakeri. The sequence continues at coordinate 216,762 of PVIA01001935.1, forward strand.
AGAGAACATGGAGTATTGAGATTGAAGACCAGAGAATTATTTAAATACTACCTTATTTTCATGGTGCACTATTTTCTTAAAGGACCTATGTCTTCCCTTGTATGCTTGATTTAATAAAAGATATATGGAAATTTGGAAGTTAAAATAATTTGTCTGGCTTGCGATCATCAACAAATGAATTATCAAGTTTCTTTTGGTGATAATCTGGTTGGAATTTTTCTGTGAAACATTAGCTGCTGAGCACAGAAGTCTGGAGGTGTTTATAATCCAGACAACCCTGCTAATTTTTTGCAACCTAAACTATACATAAACCCAGCACATAAATATTCTTTTGGTCACAGGACTACTTTACACTTTTATTTATTTTTTAAAATATATTTTATTGATTATGCTATTACAGTTGTCTCAATTTTCCCCTTTTGCCCCGTTCACCCAGTACCCTCCATTCACTCTGGCAGTCCCCCCTTAGTTCATGTCCCTGGGTTGCGCATAGAAGTTCTTTGGCTACTCCATTTTCTATGCTGTTCTTAACATCCCCCTGTCTATTTTGTACCTACTGATTTGTACTTCTTAATCCCTGCACCTTTTCACCCATTCTCTCCCTTTACCCCCCCTATTTGTAACCCTTCAAATGATCTACATATCTACAATTCTGTTTCTGTTCTGCTTGTTCACTTTGTTTTTTAGATCCAATGCTTGGTAGTTGTGAATTTATTGCCATTTTAATGTTCATAGCTTTGATCTTCTTTTCCTTAAACAAGTCCCTTTAATATTTCATATAATAATGGCTTGATGGTGATGAACTCCTTTAGCGTTACCTTTTCTGAGAAGCACTTTATCTGCCCTTCTTTTCTAAATGATAACTTTGCTGGATAGAGTAATCTAGATTATAGGTTCTTGTTTTTCATCACTTTGAATAATTTTTGAAAGTTCCTTCTAGCATGCAAAGTTTCTTTTGAGAAATCAGCTGATTATCTAATGGGAACTCCTGTGTAGATTACTCTCTGCTTTTTTTTTATGCTTTTAAGATTCTCTTTATCTTTAACCTTTGGCATTTTAATTGTGATGTGTTTGTGTATGGTCCTCTTTTCATCCTTCTTGTTTGGGACTTACTGTGCTTTCTGGACTTGTATCTCTATTTTCTTCACTAAGTTAGGCAAGTTTCTTTTATTACTTTTTTCAGGTAAGTTTTCACTTGCTTGCTCTTTCTTTTCTCCTTCTAGCATCCCTATGATTCAAATGTTGGTATATTTGAAGTTGTACCAGAGGATCCTTACCCTATCCTCATTTTTAAAATAATTTTTCCATTTTGCTGTTCTGATTGAATGTTTTTTTTCTTCCTTGTGTTCCTAATCATTGATTAGATTCTGAGTTTCATCCACTTCACTGTTGATTCCCTATAAAATTTTCTTTATTTCACTTAGGGTAACCTTTATTTCTGCCTGGGTCTATTTTATACTGTTGCAGTACCCAGTGAGTTCCTGGAGCATCCTGATAACCAGTGTTTTTAACTCTGCATCTGATAGAGTTTATCTTCATTTGGTTTAGTTCTTTTTCTGGAGTTTTGTTCAATTCTTTAATTTGAGCCTTATTTCTTTGTCTTCTCATTTTGGCAACCTCCCTGTGTTTGTTTCTATGTATTAAGTAGAGTTGCTTTGATTCCCTGTCTTAGTAAGTAGCATGGCCTAATGTAGAAAAGCACACCCATGAGTTGGATGGGACAGAGCCTTAGGTAATCGCCTGGGTGTGGCAACCTGTGTGAACCAGGTTGATGGAGTTTCAGATTTGGTGATGCCACTTTGTGGCTCTATGTTGCAGGGGGCTCAGAAAAGGAACAATGTCCACTGCCTGGCCTCTGGATTTTTGTCTGGGAGGAAGCTGTCTCTTGGCATTCACCCTGATGCCACACTCTTTAGTTTCTCCCCATATGCCACTGGTGCCCTTCAACCTGCTACCCTGGTGTTAGAGCCCAGCCAGAGTGAGTCTGTGTAAGTCCTAAATCCATTGAGGAATCTTTAAGAGGAGATGCCTGAAAACCTTGCAATTTTTTTCTGCCATCCCAACCCCCATTTGTTTTTACAGCCGGAAGTTATGGGGACTTACCCTCCTAGCACTGGAACCTTGGGCTGGGTGGTCAGGTGTTAGGCTGGATCCCTCGCTACTGAGATATCCTCCCAAGTTTTATCTACCATATGTAGGTGTGAGACCACCCATTCCATATTTCTGTGTCTCTAGCCCCTCCTACCTATCTGAATGAATGTGACTTCTTTCATTCCTTGGTTGTCAAACTTCCATACAGCTCAGTTTTCTAACAGTTCTTGGTGATAGATGTTTTATAGTTCAGTTGTGATTTTTGCTGTGGTTGTGTGAGGAGGTGAGCCATGTTTACCTACACATTCATCTTGATGGGAAGTATCCCACCACATAAATTAAAATTACCTTAAAACTCATTTAGTCTTGACTTTATGCTGTAGAATTGAAAGATTTAGCTGATTTGGTAACAGAAGAATTTGCTAAATCAGTTATTTTTCATTGTTAATAAGTCAATGTGACAGAACTATCTAGTCATCCAAATTAACACAATTTGGATTACGAGATCTGAAAACATATTAAATATTTCAACTCCTTCAATCTTCCAAAAGGCAGGTATCATAAACAGCATATTATCTAAAGGAAATAAAAGTCCAGTAATGGGTTATTAAAAGAAGTACACAGTAAAGGTCTCCAATATTTAGAGGGTCTATCTCTAATTAAACCAAAGCAGAGAGTATTTTTTGCATGTTGTAGACGAAAGTAATGGTCAACTCTAAAAGGTCATCCATAAGAAGGCAACTGGTATTATCTATTTAGGGAAAACCAAAAGAAAATAAAAATAAGAGATTCAGGGATATGGATGAAAGTTTATGAAGAAAAAGAAGACTTCTCAAGTCTTGTCATTATGTCTGAGAGATATTCCTTCTATGCCAATATTAATTCATTTATCTGAAAACTTTGAAGGAAAGAACTAGAAACTCTTATTTAAAGGTAATTAAAGCATGACTTTCTTGCTTTCATTCTCCTTAAATTTGCATGACAAAAAGCTAAACCCAGGAATCATTTGGAAATGTGTATCACTAAGCCACTTCCCCCTGGATTCTTCCAAATGGTGACTCTTCCATTCTTTCACAAACCATCACCTACAAATATACATCTTTGAATCTCTCATCACCTGGAATGCTGATGCTCTGGGTAGTTCCTTCTTCTCTTCCCTATTTTCAGTGGTTTTCCAGATGATTTCTGGTCATTTTCACTTTTCCTTTCATTTTTCATTTTTCTTTCTTATAATTAATCTAATCCAGGTTTCTCCAACTGAGCACTATTGATAATCCTCAGCATCCTTAGTGGATGTTCAGCAGCATCCCTGGCACTACACGTCAGTACCTCTCCAGCGTCCAGTAGCATAAACAAAAAATGTTTCCAGACATTGCCCAGTGTCCTTTAAGGACAACATTATCTCAAGATAAGAAGCACTATTACACCCTAATTTCTGCAACCTCAATAAATTTCCATTCCATATCCACCATGTCCTAATCATCTAGAGCATCTTGCTGTCAACCAAAACTCAACGGAAACTCTGTAAGTTCCAGCATCCCTTGTTTAACTGAAACTCGCCTGTTTGACCGTCTGTATGTTTTTAATTTCCTTATTTTTGATTATATCTAACCTTGTATATAAAATGTGTCTTGAAAAATAAGAGTGAATCCAAAATCAGTGAGAAAATTAGGGAAAGAGATTAAAGTAAAATAAAAACACAAGTTGGAGAATGATGAGAGTTAGGAATGATGCTAGGCTACCCAATGAAATTAAAATTAACAATTGTTCCTCTCACATTTTCTTCAAATTCAATAAAACTTGGATCTTTTCATGCTCTCCAGGTATTTCTCAGAATTTAGCTTGGACAAGAGCCTTTACTTTTCTACAGCCTGTCCTTTCTTACATTATACATGCAATATTGAAGCCATATCATGGTGAATTTTCTCTTTTCTTACACCCAGGCACCCTGAGTGCTGCAGGAGCCAATTATACCACTCTGTAGATTGATGGTTTCTAATCTGAGTTAGCCCTTCAATAGCATTCACTAATCTTTCCCCTCTGACTGTGGTCAGCCACTATTTCAAAAGTTTATCACTCCACTTTAACCGCACAGTCTCTCCCCTTTGCCCTCAGTGCACCTGCTATTTTAACAAGAAAATTGAGGTCATTGTGTGGAAACTACTTGTGTATCCTTGCAATCCTCTCTAGTATCAGAGTCCACATCTGTCAACATTCTTGCTTTGTTTCCTCCAATCTTAAAGGATCAGGAGTCCTTCTTGCTATTAACGGCAAAGGCTGTGTTTGATTTTATTTCCTATCACTGATGCTGAGGATTTGCCATTAGTTACTTTTTTCTGTCCTTTATCTTCAACTTTTTCTTCTTTGATGTTCCTTTTTCTTCAATGTATACACACTCTGCAAACTTCTATCCAAAAAAGTAAATCAGACAAAAACAAACTGACCTCTCTCTTCACTAGATTTCACCACCAATACCAGTCAATTTCTCTCTTCTCCAACTCATTCAAACTCTCCATAGCAGCAGTCGGCAAGCATTATCTCCAATTTCTAAGATCCAGTCACTCCTCAGCACAGTGCGATCTGATTTCTAACCCCATTTAACGGAGCATGCTCTCTTTAAAGGCACAGATGGCCTGCTGTCCTTATCTTGACTGGCTCTCTCAGGGGTATTTGACAATGTTAACTTCATTTTTCTTCCTTCAGTCCCAGGGCTGTTGTGACACCTCTCCCACTTGGTTTTTTTTTTTGTACCTTGTACGCCCTTTTGTAAAGGCCATTTTCACAGGCTCCTTCTTTCTTTGTTCTTTCAGAAAGTCATGGATCACAAATTCAAATACAATTAGGTGGCTAAAGGTAATATAAATGAGTGGAGTCAAATAATTGAAAACAATAAACACTCTATAGGCTAAATAACATGTCCACAAAAGTTGTTGATGTTTTATTTTTGCTCAAATGACTCCTTAGAGATCTACCCTAAGCTTATTGTTCATCTGTTCTCCCTGCTCTTCCTGACCAAGCAGAGCCACTCTTAGGACTTTATTATTAACATAGTTGGCAATGACTCCAGCCCTATCCTTTGATTAAACTACAGAATTACATATTACAGTACAAATTTGAGAAGAAAGTACAGATATTTACCATATACTCCGCATCCCACATGTGCATAGCTTCCCTCATTATCAATATCTCCCACCAAAGGGGCACATTTGGCACAACTGATGAACTGCAGTTTACCTTAAGGTTCACTCTTGATGTACATTCTGTGGGATTAGAACAATGTATGATGACGTGTCTCCATCATTGAAGTATTATACAGAGAATTTTCAGTGCTCTAAAAATCCTTTGTGCTCCTCATATTCATTTCTCCTCCCGATACCCTAACGTCTGGCAACAGCTGCTCTTTTTTCTGTCTCCATTGTGTTGCCTTTTCCACAACGTAATGTACTTGAAATTAAATAGTATGTAGCCTTCTCAGATTAGCTTCTTTCATTTAGTTTACATGCTTTGATTGCTCTATGTCTTTTTGTGGTTTGATAGTCCATTATTCATAGCACTTCAAAATATTGTACTGTCTGGACATACCACACTTTATTTATTCACCCACCGAAGGACATCTTGGTTGCTTTAAGTTTTGGCAATCATGAATAAAGCTTCTAGAAACACACATGTGCAGATTTTTACATTGACATAAGTTTTCAACTCCTTTGGGTGAATACCAAAGAATGCAATTGGTAAATCATATGGTAAGATTAGTTTTATACGAAATCACCAAACTGTCTTCCAAAGTGCCTGTCCGTTTGCATTCCCACCAGCAATGAGTGAGAGCTGCTCTTGCTCCCATCTTTTCTGCATTGTGGTGTCATCAGTATTTTGGATGTGGGCTATGGTAACAGGTGTGTAGTGGCGTCTCAATGTTTAATTTTCATTTTCTTGTTGACATATGTTGTGGGATGTCTTTTCTTATGCTCATCTTTCCATCTGTATGTCTCCTATGAGGAGTTGTCTTTCACCCATTTTTAACTTTTTTCTTTTTGTTAAGCTTTAAGAGCCCTTTGTGTATTTCATTTTACCCAATTTTTTATTGAGCTGTTTTATATTGTTGAGTTTGTAAGGGTGTTTTTTAGAAAAATGAGAAAAACAACTTATTTATATTTTCCTAATACAATCTTTTAAATTATTTTTATTTTTTTTAATTTAACTTTTACTGTATTTTTCTCCATTACCATTTGGTCCCATTATACTCCCCTCCCCCAAGCAATTACCACAAGTAGGTTCTTTATAAATATTCTAGATAAAAATCTGTTGGGAGATGTGTAATCTGCAAACTGTTTCCCCCTTGTGGCTTGTTTTTTGTCCTCTTTGCTGTTTTTCAGGGTAAGATAAAGTCACATTTATCAAAAACTTTGATGAAGTCATATTTAACAAATTATTTCTCTTATGGATATTAGTTTTGGTGTTGTATCTAACAGTTCTTTGCTTAACTCCTCAAAGTCACAAAAATTTTAACATATTTTTCTTCTAAATGTTCTATAATTTCATATTTTACATTTAGGTATATGATTAATTTTGAGTAAATTTTTGCATAAGGTAAGAGAATGAAGTTCAATATTTTGCATATAGACATCCAACTGTCCCATCACTATTCTTAAATTATTATCTTTTCATTATTAAATTTTATCTGCACTTTTGTCAAAAGTCAGTCATGTTTGTGTGGTCCTATTTGAGCCTCCATTCTGTTACACTGATTATGTATTTATACTATTTCCCATTATCACACTATATTGATTACTGTAGCTTTATAGTAAGTATAAATTTTTTTTTTTAAGATTTTATTTATTTACTTTTAGAGAGAGGGGAAGGGAGAAAAAGAGGGAGAGAAACACCAGTGTGTGAGAGATATGTCAACGGGGGACCTGGCCCACAACCCAGGCATGTGCCCTGACTGGGAAACAAATGCAACCTTTTGGTTTACAGGCCATCACTCAGTTCACTGAGCCACACCAGCCAGGGCTACAGTAAGTCTTGAGATGAGGTAGTGTGCATTCCCTTCTTTTTAAAAATTGTTTTCATATTCTCATTCTTTTGCTTTATTTACTCTATAAATTTTAGACCCAGATGTTGATATCTCTAAAAAGTCTTGCTGGGATTGTGACTGGAAAATTCATGTATATTAGAAAATGTTCCAAATACAACTTAAATAAGAAAAGACACTTGAAAAATATTCACTGTATATGTAAGATAAAAATGATCAATATTATTAAATATAGTTATTAAGTATCACTAAGAAAATATATACCTCACTGGCTAGCCCTTGTGGGAAGTTTTTATGAAAGAGTTTCCAGTGACCTCTAAACTTGAAAGAAAATGTTCAACTAAATAGTAATCAAAGATATTTCATATGTAATAGTCATAAAAACATGTAAAACTGGGAAATAATATAACATACTGACAGAGCATCATTTTTAAGGTTAGACTAAACTTTGAGATCATTCTCCACTTCTATAAGGATTTAGGCAAACTGTTTAAACTTTCTAATGTTGAGATACTTTATCAATAAATGAGATATAGAATCTGCACCATTATCAACATTCAGTTGTGCATTATTATCATAAATATACTCAGTGTTGATGAACATGTGGGGAAATGAAACATATCATACTACAGGAATGGGAAGGTAAATTGTTTGAACTTTTTTAGAAGTTCATTTGTCATTTTATAGAAAATAACCTTACTGTTTGACCTAGGAATTCCAAATCCTCCAAAACTTTAATGAAATAATCAGCTAATGAACACAAAGTTATTGACACAAAGATGTTTATTAAAACATACAGTAATGAAAATGGAAAATAACAGCATAACTCAAAAATAGTGAATTGTTCAAACTGTATTCAAAGTAGTATTCTGAGAGTTAAAATAAAGGTGTCTCCAACTGCATACTCTGAATGATGCTTTACAGCCTTTGTTTTTGCTTAAAGAAACAGTTTTCAGAGTATGATGCTGTTTATGCTCTTCAATGGTGTACATGCATATGAGTACGTGAATTCATGTGTGCATGTGCACACACATACATGTAATAAAAGTGGTTGTGACTGGGTGGTTAGTTGTAGATTTAATTTATTGCCTTCTTAGAGTCTTTCAGTAGTCTCCAAATTTCCCAAAAATATATCTTATTATAAAATAAAGATAAGTTAAAATATGAACTATGAAGGTATGAAAAATCATAAACTATGTAAACAGGTAGTCAACTATTTAAAACATCATTTCATAGGTGACAGTAATGGGTGATTAGCCTTTTATTTAAGGACATCTGCAAATTAATAACAATAAGACTGCAGTAGAAAAATGAGCTACAAGATATAATCCTAGCAGTGGAATTGCTGGGTCAAAAGGCAGATCCATTTTTAGTTTTCTGAGAAAATTCCATACTGTTTTCCATAGTGGTTGTACTAGTCTGCAATCCCACCAACAATGCACTAGGGTACCCTTTTCTCAACCTCTCCAACACTTGTTGTTTGTTGCTTTGTTTATGATGGCCATTCTGACTGGTGTAAAGTGGTATCTCATTGTGGTTTTAATTTGTATCTCTCTGATAGCTAGAGATACTGAGCATCTTTTCATGTGTCTCTGGATCCTCTGTATGTCCTCCTTGGAGAAGTGTCTGTTCCAGTTCTTTGCCCATTTTTTAATTGGGTTGCTTGTCTTCTTAGAGTGGAGTCGTATAAGTTCTTTATATATTTTGGAGATTAAACCCTTGTCTGAAGTATCATTGGCAAATATGTTTTACCATACAGTTGGTTCTCTTTTTATTTTAATACTGTTTTCTTAGCTGTGCAGAAGCTTTTTATTTTGATGAGATCCCATTTGTTTATTCTTTCCTTTATGTCCCTTGCTCTGGGGGACATATCAGTGAAAAATTTTCTGCGTGAAATATCTGAGATTTTCCTGCCTATGTTCTCCTCTAGGACTTTAATGGTTACATGGCTTATATTTAAGTCTTTTATCCACCTTGAATTTATTTTTGTGTATGATGTAAGTTGGTGCTCGAGTTTCATTTTTTTGCATGTAGCTGTCCAGTTCTCCCAATACCATTTGTTGAAGAGACTGTTTTTACTCCATTTTATGGTGCTGCCCTCTTTGTCAAATATTAATTGGCCATAGAGACTTGGGCTTATGTCCTAAGAACCCTGAAACACCAATCCAAGTGAACCTATGCACCCCAATGTTCATAGCAGCACAATTTACAATAGCCAAGTGTTGGAAGCAACCTAGGTGCCCATCAGTAAATGAGTGGATCAAAAAACTATGGCACATTTACACAATGGAATTCTATACAGCAGAAAGAAAGAAGGAGCTCCTACCCTTTGCAACAGCGTGGATGGAGCTGGAAAGCATTATGCTAAGTGAAATAAGCTAGGCGGTGAAAGACAAATACCATATGATCTCACCTTTAACAAGAACCTAAAGAACAAAACAAAGAAACAAGCAAAATATAACCAAAGACACTGAAATAGAGAATAGTCTGACAGTGTTCAGGGGGGAGAGGGGAAAGAATTTCAGGGGAAAAGGGGAAGGGTTTACAGGAGGAAGTATAAAGGACACATGTATAAAAACTAGGGGTGAGTAGAAATGGGAGGGAGGAGGGGAGGGCTGGGTGGGTGGGTTGGGATGGGAGTAAAAGATAGAAAATTGTACTGTAACAACAATTAAAATAAAAAATATTAAAAATAAATAAATAAAAATAAATTTAAAATAAAAAAGGCTACAAGACATGAAAGAACAACTTGCATAAGAAAAAATATAAACAGCTAATAAACATAGTGTTATAATTTTTGTGTATCTAATTAGCAAAGATTGTTATTGCATAGCAGTTTCATTGTCATATACTGTTGATGGAAATATGATAGTAGCAAAATATGTTAAGAAATTCACATGCTTATGCTCTTATATTAAATAAACAGTAGATTTCCAGACAAAAGGAAGTCAATTACAGCCTTGTATATAATTGTTTGAAACATTGAAAGATATTAAGAGAATTGTCTTAAAAATTTTGATACACTCAGAAGACATAGTATTACACAGCACTTTTACTTTGTCAAAAGTAATTCAAAGATCTCTTTATTAATTTATAGTATATATTAGTAATTGAGATTTTCATAGAGGAGATTTTTGAGAGAAACAGCCACTTATCCTAGAAATTTTAATGGCATAAAAATACTAAGAATATGTTAGAGAACAAAAATTGAAAAAATCGAGATAATATAAATTATATAAAGGAAAAATTAAATAAAAGGCTCAGAAATTAAACCAAAATCCTTACAAATATTTTATAGTAATGTAAACATTATAAATAGTATTTGAAATACAAACAGTTTCTTTCAAAAAAATGAATGGCAAGTGATTTGTTCTGTTTTCTTTACTCATTTCTGTTTATAATTTTCATAATTTAAAAAATATGCTATTTCCTCCCTGTGCCCATTCTTTTCCTGCTACTGTGTTCACCATCTCAGTTCAAAGTAGCCAGTCATCTAAGTCAGAGTGCTGCAAAGTAACTGTGATTATTTCTTCTCACTCGTCACTTCTAGAAAATCATGATCACATTCTCCTGATTTTTTTCTTTATGCTACTTCTCATCATCTCCTGGGAGTTGTAATGTCAGTGCCACTGCTTGGATTCTGTTGCCCTTCATCTCTCACCTGGATGAAGTGAGGGCCCGCTGATGTGCTTTTCTGATTCTATTTGTGTCCCTTCAAATCCATTCTCAATACAGCTGCTCAGAGGTTCGATCTAAAACAAATATCTGACCATGACCTTCATTCACTCTCTTAACTTTCTTCAAAGAGTTCCCATACATTAATTAAAGCCAAGCTACTTATCCCAGTTGCATGCCTTCTGCATTCTTCTTCAGCATCTGCGCTCACCATGCTCAACCTGGCTTCTACACTTCATCATTCCTGAACTTTATTATAATCACCCCCTTGAGTTCATATTTTGTGCCTTTACATAGATGCTTTTTCTGCTTGAAATGCTCGCTTTTCATCGCTTCCCCCCTCTTCTTTGCTTCCTAAATCCTCTTTAATTTTAATTTTTTAAAATGCTATTAAATTTATCTGGGTGACATTGATTAATAAAAAGTATATGGGTTTCAAGTGTACAATTCTGTAATATATCATCTGTATACTGCATTGTGTTCACCATCCAAAGTCAAATCTCTCTTTATACTGAAAGGCTTAGAGCTCCCACCAGAAGTTTTTCTGAACTATTTCCATGTTTTATTTAGCATTTTATGTTTACTGTATATGAGATGAATGATCACTTTATTCAAATTATCTCTTTACATGTTATCTGCCCCTCAAGACCAGTGACCTCCAAAATATAATGCATATGACCTGTGGGGTGAGCAAGAATATCTTCTGAGAAGCAAAGTAAAATATCAGTATTTGTATTTATGTTTCTTCATCATTTCTAACTTCTATGTTTAGATGATCATTTAGATAATATATGTATATAGTAATACATTATATACAAATGCATGCATATATAGGAGTGGAATACATGCAGAGACACGTGATACATACAGATACATGGTTTACTGGTGGGAATGTATAATTAAAATGTTTGAAGATCACTACACTGAAGCTTCGGAAAGAATGGACAGCTTATTACCCAGAGTATGTACCAAAGTACTGGGCACATAGGGATTTTATTGAATTTCACTAAGGTTAAAATTTTTAAACTATCCACATTTATGAAGTTAGTTGTGAAGTGATTTAAAATTTGGATTAAGGTGTAAATTGTCTTTCATTTACTAAACTTGGTGTATATGAGAGTTAGAAGGAATTTGATAGAGAAAAAAATGCAATAGAGAAAAAGTCTATACTGAAACTACTTTCATGATTGCTCATGGTTTTAAATAGTGAGGAATAAGAATGGATGCATACTAGTCCTGGCTGGCATAGCTCAGTGGATTGAGCGCGGGCTGGGAACCAAAGCATCGCAGGTTCGATTCCCAGTCAGGGCACATGCCTGGGTTGCAGGCCATGGCCCGCAGCAACCACACATTGATGTTTCTCTCTCCCTCCCCTCTCTAAAAATAAATAAATAAAATCTAAAAAAAAAGAATGGATGCATACTTAGAGTTTCCCAAAGGTAACTGAAAATGCAGCATTGTCCTAGACTAGAAGATCTATGAGTGTTTATAAAAGGGAGTATGCATTTTCAAACTAATGAAATTTTGAGGATAGAGTATGTTCATTGACCCCAATTCTAAAAGCTCAGAACTCAAAATTCCCTTTACAAGGAGCTGCTCAATTCATATTATGATAGCTGTCAATTAGTTCCACTACTAATCTAATGGAAGGGCCATAGTCTTGAACAGAAGAATTGCATTCAGAAAGTTTGATTATCTTACATTGAATGTCTCTCTCCTAAATTTAATAAAATTATAGTTCTAGTTATCTATAATTACAAGGAATGTAGGAAAAATTGTATCAGATATTTCTCATATGGCCTCATATATTAAGAAAAAATAAAACTAACAGATGGAATCTATTTCAGAACACCTTTAAAAATCTCTTACTATTGAAGTTATTTCATTCATCTAAATGATTTTTCAACACAGGATCATATATGGCTAAGTGGTTTGAGTGCCCAGCCTGCAAAGCAGTCACCAGTTCGATTCCCAGTCAGGGCACATGCCTGGGTTGCAGATCAGGTCCCTTGTTTGGGGCATGTGAGAGACAACCAATTAATGTTTCTCTCCGTCTCTTTTTCCCTCTCTTTCACTCTCTCTAAAAGTAAATAAAAATCTTTATTTTAAAAAAGGATAATATGACATGCTTTGAACACAAATACTTAAGAAATTGCCTTTAACATGTTTTGGTTTCCAGTTGTCAATGTAACTATTTCTTCTACCTCCAGCCGAGAAGAGGACTTTATCTTCTTGTTAAATACAATGTAAATTATTAAGGATTGAAAAACTGACTGCACTTTTATACTTTATTTTATTTCTAGATGTCTTACTTTTTAGATCTTTAAAGAAAGAAATGTGGTATAAATAACAGTCAACAGTACAAAAGTACATTTAGAATAACATAAATGACTCATCTCCAAACTCTCCATCTTGGTCATCGCCATCCACATCTCAGCCTGACTGAGGAAGTGTTTTGCTCTGAAATCCGTTTTTCAGTGCAGTCCACAGTAATGGGAATCCCTCGCTTAGCCATCTCACTTGACAGTCTCATAAGGTTAAAGGGCAGAACAAGTGCTAAAGGGACCAAACTGCCTCGTGCTCCCATTCTGCGCTCTGGGTTGAAACTTCCAGAGATGACGATGCAGTGGGACTGGAAAAATGAGAGAAGCACCAGTTTTCTCCACTGCCTTCACCCTGTCTCACAGAGAACCACTGTTATCAAAAGGAAACTAGAATTTGCCTCTTCTGTGTTCTTGTCAAGCCAAAATAATAGAATTTTTTTTTTCTTCTCAAGGATGTTTTACTAGGTTAAATTATAAATCTTAAGAGGATATTGCTTTTAATCGGAACATGTAGTGTATTTCCATTTCTTTTTCTCTGTTTACTGATATGTGAATAATAAAGATTATCAGTAATATCAGTAATGGGAATTATTCACATATCAGTAACAAATGTCACCTTTATGTTTTAAGTTGAAGACTTTACACTAACTTCACAAGAGTTAGAAATTCTATTTATAAATAGGCAAAATATAAGACAATGTCTTTCATTGTTTTTAACATACCTATTACAATAGTTTCTGTTGGTAAGATCAATACAACATACAATGAATCCTAAATCTGTGCAAGAATGATTCTTCTCATAACTGTAAAATTTGAAAATTACATAAAAATTCACGTGATTAAAATTAATTATCTCATCTAAGTTTTGCTGCTTTTCCTAGTAAAGGAACATCTGTGATTTAAGATGAAAGAGTCAAAACTAGGTGTTCCATTTCGACAAGGCCCCAAAACTTGTCGCCTGAAAACTGAAGATATATTTTCTTTCTTTGGCCCTCATAGGTTTGTTTGTTTGTTTGTTTGTTTGTTTTTTCTAATTACATTTGCTGAACTTCTACCCACTTTCTTACTCTGTGCTATTTCACTTTTGCTGCTTGTCTGCTTCTAAACTCATCTGAGTTTGTTACCCCAGTTTTAAAAAGTCGTTATGGCATGATTTTAAAAACACTGACAAGTGTATAAGGCAGATTTTCTTTTCTTTTTTTAAGATTTTATTTATTGATTTTTAGAAAGAGGGGAAGTCAGGGAAAAAGAGAGAGAGAGAGAAACATCAATGTGTGAGAGAAACATTGATCTGTTTCCTCTGGTAGGGGACTCTACCTGCATCCCAGGCATGTGCCCTGACCAAGAATTGAACCAGCGACCTTTCACTTTGTGGGATGACACTCAACCCACTTGGGTCAGGGCTAGGGCAGATTTTCTTTCTTTTTTTTTTCTTTTTAAAGATTTTACTTATTTATCTTTAGAGAGAGGGCAGGGGAGAGAGAAAGAGAAGGAGAGAAATATCGATGTGAGAGAGATACATGAATCAGTTGCCTCTCACACACTCCCAGCTGGGGATCTGGCCCGCCACGCAGGCACGTGCCCTGACTGGAAGTCAAACCTGAGGCTTTTCAGTTTGCAGGCTGGCCCTCAATCCATTGAGCCACACCAGTTAGGACAGATTTGCTTATATACTGTTTTCTTATATACTATAAACATGTAAAATACTCTTGGGGGTATTTGACAATATTTACTAAAATATAATTCTTTGGATCTTATATCTTTCTGAAGCTATTCTACAGAAACATTGATATAGTAACATAAAGGATATTCACTGATAAGAGTAAAAAATTAAAAATCTTCCAAATACCCATCAATAATTTATTAGTTTAATAATAAATTATAGTAAACCTATAATGAAATATTATATAGCTCTTTAATAAAAGAATGAGATAGTTCTAATATATACTGATATGGAAAGACATCAAATAAATGTTAAATTATTAAAAAGTGGCAAAATATTTTTACTTTTATATAACTAATTATCTCATTAAAATAATAATAAATTAGTATATGGTTAATGTATACCAAGTGGGTAATGGTAGCCGTCCTTGATGAGGTGGGATTATGGTTTGCTTCTTATATTCTAAACACATATCTCCATAAAATTCAAACTCTAAAGCAAGCATATATGACATACAATAAAAAACTAAACTGCAGACACCCAAAACACTAAAGTTTTCTATAAAACATATAACATAATATTCCACTTTCCTATATTTATACCTGAGACATAAATTGACTATTGATACAGTAAGAACAATGGTACATATAATGCAGTTTAAATTGCAGATACTCAGTGAATTACATTTAATAGTTTTTTGGTACTTTTTGTTCTTTTACATAAATGAATAAAATTCGTCTTAAATGTGTAAGTGAAATTGTTAAAATCTGATTCATTCTAAGGAGGAAGAAGAACACTTAGATATTTAGGTACATATTTTTCATAGACATAAGAGGTGAGACACGTTTGGATGTTCATGAAAAATTTTATACTGGGAACCAGGTGTATTCTAAATGCTTTAGATATCTCTCCTTCTGGCTTACCTTTTAAAATTCTGTAGTAATCTGTTTTGAAAGGTAAGAAAAAATGTATTCTTCCTGCTGTTGAGAAGACAAATTTGTTATCTCTGCCTTAATCATGAACCAGACACTGGGTTGCAAAATAAACTTGGCAAAATTTAGATGCCCTGTCCTTGTAGACCATTTGGTCTGCAAATGGACAGATGATATACGAGATGGCCTTCCCATCATCAAGGATAGAATCAAGAATGAGGCTAGCTTGCATACAGGAGAAGACGTTTGTGTGCTAGCCTTGGAAAATTTTATGTCTGACCTGATCACAGTGACAGGTTTACTGCCATGATGAGAGAGAATTAAAACCCTGCTGGCCTAGAGAGGAGCTTGACGATGAAGAGCGGATCACAGTCTGGAAAAATGAGATCATGGCCTGGACTGTTCTCATCATTGTCAATAGCAAACATATACTGAGCACCCACCAGATGAAAGGCATTGAATTAAGTGTGGCGAGGCTGATGTTATGAAACCCACATGAGAAGCTGACAGATTAATACATATATATGCAGTTGATTTAATGGTAACAGAATTGGTAACATTTGAAAGTTTCTGTTTCCTACGAAACTACACCTCCTCAGAAAAGTACACACAAAGCTTTGCATGTTAGATCAGAGATTCACTCATCCATAGATCCCTGGTTTTACATTAAATTGATTTCCTCAGGTTAACACTAGAGATGAAAAAAACAGTCTGGTTCTGAACTCCAGGGTATATGCACATTTGTGTGCTGATAATACACTTCCAAAGTTCATTTTAATTAAATGACCAGAATATGTCAACAACCTTTCTGAGCATTTATCACTTTAAATATAAAGTGTCATATACTGTAGTTGCTTGTTAAATGGTAGTAGTTTTGTTGTTGTTGTTCTAATGTTAGTTAAGGACAGACAGTTTCTAAGTTTTAAAATGCAAGTTCATGTGCTCATGTTTACTTATTATTAATCACGCTTGAACAGTTTCCTTCAAAATGCATCTGAGAATGCATTTTACTTCTTCCCTAAATGTCCACTGACTAAGATTTCCCAATGTCTTCCTAAATTTCAGCTGAATATGGTTTTCACATGGTTCCATCTGTCAGCGTGCCTGCCAATATGTAATGAACACATGAAAATCAGACTTATCACTTAAGGTGACAGATAATAACTCTCTTTAGTCTTTTATATTTTTTCCTAGGTTTTTATTGACCCTGCCTTTATGAATTTATGCTTAGAATTTCTAACATGTCTAATGTCAAACATGCGTTAAGCCTTTCATTCAGTTCAACACAGTAAGCAGGAATGCGTGTAGGCTTATTTGAGCTCAGATAGTGCTACAGGGACACAGGGACAGACTCAGATTCTAGGAGAATCTACTCATCCTCCCAAAATTACACATTTAACCATGATCCACTATATGTAGTTCTTTCATGTGTGTGATGGAACATGTGAAATGTTACATTACAGATCAAGATTTTAAATTGTATTTTCTATTACATAGTAAATAAACAATATCCCTTAATATTAGTTAATATCTATTAATTTAAGATCTGAAATAAGATCATATGTTGTTACACTGGCAATAGCCATTGGTTCCATATCATATCAGATGTATGGTGGTCCCCAAAGGGAAATTAAAAACAATCAAACAGGGAACTCTGCCTTCCCTTTTCTCTATCTGTCTCAATGGACTCTCCAAAGGAGCTATCTGTAGTAGCCCCATCTCCATTTTTCACGGGGCACTGTCTCTGGTGCCCAGGGCAGAAGATAAATCAACTTATTCAAATGTCAGGAGAGAAGGATGCTGGTTAACAAACTCGACTGCTACTGACCCATTCAACTCCCTGCTGCTTTTTCGTTACTGCGGTGAAGGGAAAAAGCAAGGGGTGAAAAGTTACATACTGAATGAATGCAAGTGGGTTTACGTATCCTGGCCCCAGGAATACTCAGCTTTAGGGGTTTAATGGCCATGTGGTAAATACATTCAGAGACTGAACAACTGGGTACCCACAGGCCCAAATGCTGGAAACCTCACCTTGCATTTTCCAGATGAAAATATCCCTGGATCCTAGATAATACAATGAATGGCATTTGTCTGCTCTTTCACATCGCTGTTGTATTATGAGCAGCTGAAAGGAAGATCTCCATTATTAACAGTTAATACCTTCTGTTAGTATTAAAAGTATAAATATGAGAAAACATTACTATTACTAATTTTAAACTCATTTGTTATGGATTATTTGCAATTACTCAGAATGCAGCACTTCCTCTTGGGGAGCTCATAATTCTTTTTCTCTTTTTGCATTTCATCGATGGTGCCTCAAAGCAGCAATCATGATGTTGCTCGCTCAGAACTGCCTTTTCTGTATCCTGTTTCTTTTGCTTTTCCTTTTCTCCACCCTCCCCTTTCTGTTTTCTTCTCATCTGATTGATCTTAGAGTTTCCATCCCTCACCTTAATTAAATTTATGACCTAGAACCTCTGTTTGCCTGCCATTCTTATTTTTGATTTGTTCAATTCAGAAAGCACTTATTATCTCCCATGGGTACAGGCACCGAGACTTCTCGGTGAATAAACAATAGCTTCTGCCTTGAGAAAACTACAGATCTTTTTCCCTTCGGCTCCTGAAAAGGAGCAAGCAAGCAAAACTAGACTGTTTGAGGATAAAGGAAGAGGGCAATGTCGACCTTTATTTTTAGCATTATTAGCAAGGGCCCACTGCTCTAGCAGTATTCCCAGCAGTCGTGGAGACTACAATTCCTTTAAGGGGCACAGTCTTTCATTGGATACTATAGGAATTCCTATAAATACAAGCACCCCTGAGACAGATCTAGTTAATTAAGCTCTTCCTATTTGGGAGTCCCATGGTGCATTGTTTAATTTCTTTTATTATTATTATCGTTATATACCATCCTGCCTCTAATTGTGTGATTTCCCCCAAAACTAGTAGGAGAAAAGTGGGACAGGCAGGCCATTTTGAGGCTGTGGGATTCCAGTTTCCGGTGATGCCTTCATTGATCCTTTCAGTAGCATTCTCGCATCTTGGAAGATGATATTAGCTGCCTCTACTTCCCCATATTCTTCATAAAATAATTATCTCTGTGATCTCTGACACTTTCTCACTGAACCTATCTTTTTCATTTCATTTTATTTTTGATATTAGAGAGAGGGGAAGGGAGGGAGAAATAGAAGGAGAGAAACATTGATGTGATAGAGAAACATCTATCAGTTGCCTCTCAAATGCTCTCCAACAGGGACCAAACCTGCAACCCAGGCAGGTACCCTGACTGGGAATTGAACTGGCGACCTTTCATTTTGTGGGATGATGCCCAGACAACTAAACCATCCCTGGTGGGGCCCCATTTTCATTCTGTCTCTTCTTTCCTGACTCTTAAAGAAGAGGGGTCATGCCTAGTCTTTCATTATTTCTATGTAGCCTTAAAGAGCCATTTTGTGGAATTACTTTCAAAATGGATCATTGACATTTTCAGTGACATCCTTGTCAGCATCTTGCCCTGACATTTCTTTAATTTTTTTACATAATCATCTCCATGGATAGAAATAGATAATTTATTTGCTTCAGAATAATTAAATAATATTGAAATGGTTTCTCTTTGCATTAAGTCTGGAAACACTTTCTGGAATGTGGCTGTACAATTGTGAATGCTATTTTAGGGACACACTCCTCATTTGTGGGGGATCTATTGTCTGTCACCATTGTTAGGTGCCTGCCTCACCAGCTTATCAAACAGAAACTTCTATGTATGACATTTTTATCATCTCTTACTTTAGAGTTACCCCAGAACATATTTAGGGATTTTCCCAAATTTGGTGAAGAAATATTCTTAATGATGGACTATAACAAGTGTGATCATGGGTAGCGGGCTGAGAGGGCGAGGTGTTATTTAAGCAACTGTGACAGGCTCCGATTTTCCTGGAGTCTTGTCCTTTTTTTAAAAATCCATGCAGTTCTTCACCTTCAACTCCATAGTGTATTTACAGGTATCACAATGTGGTGGAATGTTTTGATTACCTAAAACATTTTCTCTAAGCATTTTCAGTAAAACCGACAGATCAACTGCACAGTTTTCACTCTGCGTTTATGTTAATTCCAACATGCCTCCCCTGATAGAGAAGCAGGAATTGACAAGAATTCCTTTTGTCCTTCACCCTGTTCAACTAGGACACTGAGGCTTTTCATGGCTAACATACTTAATTTTTTTTACCTCATCATATACTCACCCACTTTTCTCTCACTCCTGAGTAACTGACATTTCACCTGACATTCTATAAAAGCCTCGCCTGCTTGTTCAAGATGTGATTATGTTCCCCTAATGCTTGTGTACTTAAAATGTTTTTCATAGCTCATCTACATGTCTTTCACTGAGAACTCTAAGAGGATAAAGACTTTGTTCTACCGTATAATTTACAGTGTGACTTGCATGGGTAATGTATGTTTAATAACTGCACCTTGATGATGATTTTTAAATTTTTTTGACTACTTTCCTTATAGGACCTTCTTGCTTGAACTAATGTGGGTTTGTGGCACTTCAGGTGGTTGTCTCCTAGTGACTGGCACTTCTAAGGATTGCCTTCCTTAACAGTAATGAAATAGGCAATGATAGTTCTAACAGTTGGTAAAAAATGGCATAAATGTTAAAAATAATTTAATTTGTACCTTAGCTTTGTTTTTGTTTTTATGTGAGACTGATTCCAAATTAGGAATGTCAGAGATTATGCTGAAGCAAATTGTAAGAAACTTTTCTGGACTTAAAAGTAGAGGTGCTGGAAATCAGATGAAATCGACAGGCAAAGCCTCATTTTTGAACTTAAGAGATCTCGAGAGTTGCTCGTGTAATGTCAGAAAACCAAAAGGATGATATGTCAGAAGTAATCGGCCTGAGGACCATCTTCCAATAAAACAACATGAAAGTACAGTACTGTGCTGTCCCAACCTCCATGCTCATACTATTCCTGGAGAGCACAGTGCATTGTCTCACTGAGGCAAGGTGTTGGCTGGCAACCAGTTCTCCCTCTCTTGTTGTTCTACAGTGCATTGACTAGGCTGTTAAACTTGTTTATATTATTTGCTTCAGTGGCTTGCCCTGGCAAATTACTCCCTGCCTTTATTGTTAAATGCAGTGCACTAGTAGTGTTTTAATTTTGGTTTGTAGCCCAGTGTTTAACATTTCCATTAGTGGAAACAATATTGGATAAGTTGATATTCTCCCTGAGACAGAAGCTTATAACACTCATCTTGTCTTCTATTTGGAAGTCTTTTACTTAGAAAACTCTTTATTTTTGCATTTAAAATTATCTTAATTCTATGGGAAACATAATTAATACCTACGTTCTCCTTCTTTGTTCTATTGCTGGGCAAGGCATTCTGTTCGTTATCTTCTTGGAATGCTTAACTGTGCTTCTCACTATTCTCTGCTCACTAAGCTCTGGAGACACATGCAGACTCTCCTCCCCTATTCCACAAGACACCTCATTGATCTTTCCGGTTTTATCGCACCAGTTCATTGTTTTCCCCAGGAATCCCTGCTGGCTTGTTCCTACAGTATTCTGGCTGCATTCTGAATTACATACTTTGTCTAAATCTCTGAAGCCTGAACTCTGGATTCCAGAAATGTAGAGGGGAACTCAGCTGCCTGGTGCTGCCTGCAAGGGACAATCTATTTTCATTGGCGGTTGTTTGGTAGTCTTTCTGTATTTATCTTTAACAGGGTTTCTGAATAATTTGTGTAATTTATGCATCTAGAAATAACATCACAGGAACATTTTCCATATATTTTTAAAACTTAAATAATTTTATGTGGCAAGGTTTTCTCTGAAAAGCATGCCTCTTCAAAGAAAATGTTCAAAGTCAGTATTTCATATTTCGTCAATCCATCAGCCTCTTGTACTTGGATATCTACCTGATGGGTTAATTGCTGTTCAGAGTTGAAATTCTAGTTCAATCAGTGTCTAAAGCTTCTGGCCTCCATCTCCTCACCTTCCCGGTTATCACATCCTCTCTACCAACTCGATTTTTTAGACAGTGAGGAGGGGCTGTCATGTTCATTTACTTCTTGTGTAATTCACATACTGGAGATTAGGTTTTTAATCTTAATGATGGACTAAACGAGGTTGATTAATTCATGGAATATCAAATACTGACTTTAAATTCTAGTAGTTGGACTATACAAGATGTTATTATGTAAAATTTTCTTGGGAAAGGCATAATTTTCAGAGAAGAGTATGGACTATAGGCAAAAGCCTGTTTGCCTTATTCTCTCCTCAATGGCTTTTCACATTGCTTCTAGAATTTGTGCGCTCAGTACTCGTGAGCACATTAGAGGTCAGCCATTGCCCCAAGGCCTCTCTTCTCTGTCTTTTGCAATTTCAGAATATCCTGAATAGAGGTCTGTCTACCATATAATGGATAGTACCTGCCATCAGAGTTTTCTGCATGTTTTATCGTACGCATGCTTCTCCCCACATGTCTAGAGCACTATGAGGCATGCAGCCCAGGTGACACCCATGGGGGACACGAAGGTAAATTAGATCATCTATGCCTATAGAGACCACAAATCTAGATGCAGTGTCTAAACTGCCAGTGGAGACCTCTTACTGTTCAGCAGCTTTTTCTACTCCAAGCTGAGCAGTTGTATACCCCCCTTCCATTGTGCACTCAGTAAAAACCCAGGTCTCCAATCACCCCAGGTTTAAAGTGCATGTTTTTATTTGCCAAACTAATGGAGTATCAAGTTGATTAGTCTCTTCTACAGATTTCGTATTTTTCAAAATCTTTGTATAGTGTCGTAAAAGCAAGTTCACTTAGGTAGTGAGCAAAATGGCCCTCTCACCAAGAAGGAAACTGAGACTTCGTGTGGTCCAGTGATTCGTCCAAAGTTGTGGCCAGGTCTAGAGCTCAAAAATCTGGTCACTTTGCAGTGTT
The DNA here is from genome assembly GCA_004024845.1 of Tonatia bakeri. Taxonomy (NCBI): domain Eukaryota; kingdom Metazoa; phylum Chordata; class Mammalia; order Chiroptera; family Phyllostomidae; genus Tonatia; species Tonatia bakeri. Next base: position 239,418 of record PVIA01001935.1, read on the forward strand.
GTTGTTGGGAGTTTCCAAATACAGCTATCACAGCCTGGAGCACTAATTAGAATTTTCAAAGACTGTTTTTCAAATTGCCTGTTCCTTTCCAGAGCTTTTGATACATCATCCTAATATTCCTTGCTTTCTACTCCCACCTTTGTAAAATTAGTTCACTTAATGCAGAATATCATTGATAAGATTGTTCTGTATAAGTGGATGGTATGGAGAAAATAGAAGTGTTCAAAACCAATCCTCTGAGAATTAGATGAAACCTTCTAAAGAAAAAAAAAGCCCATACACAGAAATTTTTGCATATAATTTTCTTGGACTCAGATCTCTTAAAACTCACTATTACAACCGAGTATGATCTTATCAATATTAATAAACATATATACACATATACATACACATATATTATTTATATGAGATATACATGATGAAACTCAAGT
>PVIA01001936.1:0-135943 GCA_004024845.1 Tonatia bakeri
AAAGTGCTTCTCATATAAGGTCAAGTTAAAGGAGTTCATCATCACCAAGCCCTTATTATATGAAATGTCAAAGGGATTTATCTAAGAAAAAGAAGATAAAAAACATGTACAGTAAAATGACAGCAAACTCACAATTATTAACAACCACACCTAAAACAAAAACAAAAACAAACTAAGCAAACAAGTAGAACAGGAACAGAACCACAGAAATGGAGATCACATGGAGGGTTAGCAACAGGGGAGTGGGAGGAGGAGAGAGGGGGGAAAAGGTACAGAGAATAAGTAGCATAGATGGTACGTAGAAAATAGACAAGGGGAGGGCAAGAATAGTATGGGAAGTGTAGAAGCTAAAGAACTTATGACACATTGACATGAACTAAAGAGGGGAATGTAGGTGGGAGAGGGAGTGCAGAGTGGAGGGGAGTGAAGGGGGTAATGGGACAACTGTAATAGTATAATCAATAAAATATATTTAAGAAAAGCAATGATATAGCTGGAAATAAATAGCTTAAGCTAGGGCAAGAGTAAAAGCTTTGAAGAAGACAGAAAGAGATTCAACGAATCCTTAAAAAGTGCTGAAAGAGTGTTATGGACATAGAAAGGGTGTTAGAAATAAAATGGAGAGATTATTTTTATTGACATTGTACAGAACAGTTGGATATATTGAATATGTAGAAGACATGAGACACCTCTGATAGAACTTCTTCCATGTATTTTCCTCTGTCTACCTGGAGAGTTAGTTATGTAGTAAAGGGATGGAGAGTAGGGTATGACATTGGTTAGGCAAATGATGATGTATCTATGAATACACATAGCGAAGATGCCCAAACAGCTTGCTCAAAAACCATGAGACTTTTTGGTGCCTCAGATACTATAATATTTGAATCTTGTAATTGTATATGAGTTAGGTTATCTACAGAAAAATTCAGTCTTTTCCAACATTTTCCTTTTCTATAATACATTTAAAATTAAGTAAAAAATATTCTATTAAATGATATAGCAACAAGAATCATATATTGAATATATTTCAATTATTTAAAAAATATTTTAGAAAAAATCTCTGGAGATATTTATATATATAGAGAGAATAAATATTTCTATAAATGAGCTATATATACACATATATAGTACATACATATATAAAGAAGCTATATAAATATTACATTAAAACATTTCTAAATTATACTTACTTTGACTAGAATACATGCATAATTTACATGTAAGTGAATAAAAGAAATTAGAGCTAATTATACCCTTACCAAGAAGAGGTGGAAGTTGAGGCACTGATGGTATTCTAATGAGTTCCAAAAGTTTGCCCCCCATTATGGAGCTATAAAAGGTAATTAATAATCCAAATAAATTTCCACCAAAGAAAACGTGAGGGCCTGAGACTGACCAGACTGCACACCATATCATAACATGTAAAACTCCTGAAATACAAAAAATCTGTATGTACACACAGACATAGATATATACATCTAAATGATGAATTCTATTTGTATCAAATATCCTATAAATAGCCTGTATTATCTAATGATACATAGTGTAGACCACCGATTGGCAACTGGTATGCCACAAGAATTTTTAAAACCTGCAATACTAGACTACCTAGTTAGGGGCACTGACCTCTTTTCCCTTAAATCAGGGGTGTCAAACTCATTTTTACCAGGGGCCACATCAGCCTCTCAGTTGCCTTCAAAGAGCCAAATGTAATTTTAGGACTGTATCAATGCAACTACTCCTTAACAGTTAAGTGAGAGTCCGACATTGCCACTGGGTAGAAACAAGGTGCTGGACAGGATAAAACAAGGCGGAGGGCCAGATTTGGCCCAAGGGCCTTGTGTTTGCCACCTGTGCCTTAGATTGTCAAGTAATAAGAATGACAACAGCCAACCCAACAATAGCCATCCAGTGTGAATGCCTTGTCTTGAACCATAAATATATAGGTCACATAAAAGGTTTGCATCTAACTGGTCACATTACATAATAAAGTTGCATAATATTGGTTAATTCTTAATACCAGACATTCTTACAAAAAGTATAGGCACCTGAATTTTTTAAAAGTCACTTTGAAGTGAAAAGGGTAGGCAATTACTATTATTTTTTTTTTTTGTAAATCAATCAAAATTATACCTAATTTTTTTTGTCAGATTGGCAAAAAAATACATTTTTTTGGCGTGCCACAGGATTTCAGTAATGTTTATGTGAAAAGTTAAAAATTGCTGGTGTAGACGAATGTTGCTTGTTAACTGGGTTGAGGAAATATCTGTTTAACATATACTCCAAAATCCATGTCAATCTATGGGACGTTATAAACAAAATTTTTCATTTAAAAATATTTTAAAACTATATGTGCATTCTTTTAAGTTCTAAATATTTCTCACAATATATGACATTTTAAAAATGTCATTGCAATATGAGATTTACTTCATTTTATATTTTAAAGGAGCTTTTCCATCAAGAATAAGATGATGACTGGTTATTATAAGTTCTCAAATTTACTGAAGATCTCAGTCGCAGGGTGCCAAATTTCTTAACAGGAGCAGAATAAATCTTTGTATTGAAACTATAACTCAGTTGATATTTGGCATAAATTATGAAAGGAGGTAAGGGCTGGAAAGAGTGAAATCCGAGTTTTGGGATAACATAAAGTATTTTAGTTATGCGTGGGAGGCAGAGGTGGAGAAGGTGAGTATGGACAAAGTAGTAGACATCTTCTTTCTGGCAACTAGATACAAAGGAAAGGCCCTACTAAGAGGTGAACCCACAGTATTTTTTTAATCTAATATAAGTACTTCATTTTTTAATTGAATCTAAGGGGGTGATATTGCTTAATCAAATTATGTAGGTTTCAGGTATACAATTCTATAATACATTGTCTGTATAGTACATTGTGTGTTCACTACCCTAAGTCAAGTCTCCTTCCATCACCACCCCTCCCCACATTACCCTTTTTTACCTCCTCCACCTGCCTTTCCTTCTAGTAATCACTATATTGTTGGCTGTGTCTACGAGGGTTTTTTTTTTTTTTTGCTTAATCTTTGCATCTTTCTCACCCAGTCCCCAAACTGCTCTCCCCTCTGACAGCTGTCAGTCTGTTATCTGTATTTATGAGTCTTTTTCTGTTTTGTTTGTCAGTTTTTGTTGATTAGATTCCACAGATAAGTGAAATCACCTGGTACTTATCTTTATCTGACTGGCTTATTTTGCTTAGCATAGGACTAATCAGGTCCATCCATGCTGTCACAAAAGGTAAGATTCCCTTCTTTTTAAACAGCTGCATGGTATTCAATTGTGTAAATGTATTGTGACTTTTTGATCCACTCATCTACCAATGGGCACTTGGGCTGCATTCAAATCTTGGCTATTGTAATAATGCTGCAATGAACACAGGGCTACATACATGTATATTCTTTTGAATTAGTGTTTCAGGTTTCTTTGTACATATTCCCAGACATAGAATCACTGGGTGATAAGGCAGTTCTATTTATAATGTTTTGAGATAACTCCATACTGTTTTCCACAGTGGTTACACCTTTTGTATTCCCACCAACAGTGCACAAGCATTCCCTTTTCTTCACATCTTTGTCAGCACCTGCTGGTTGTCGATTTATTGATGACAGCTATGCTAACAGGTGTGAGATGGTATCCCTTTGTGGTTTTACTTTGCATTTCTCTGATGATTAGTAACATAGATATTTATAAAGATGGATGGTTACACTGCAAATTGCCATCTGTAAATTAAATGGCTACATTCATTCACTATAAATAATACTTTCTAATGCTTTTTCAGGTTCTTTAAACAGCTTAAGTGCATTCTTTCTCTGTGACCCCTTTTTGATCCAGCAATTCCACTTTTGGGTATTTGTATAAAAGAAGAAAGAAAGAAAACACTAACTGAAAAACATTATGTGTACTGCCATCTTCGTCGCACCATTACTTACAATAGCCAAGTCATGGAAATGACCTAAGTGCCTATCAATGAATAAAAGGATACAGAAAATGAGGTGTGTATACATAGAGTGGAATATTATTCAGTCATAAAAAGAAGAAAAGTTTGTCATTTGTGACCAAATGGACTGACTTTGAGGGCATTATGCTAAGCGCAAGTCAGAGAAAGACAAATACAATATGATCTCGTGTTTAGTATATAAAAAACAAAACTGAGCTCATAGTACAGAGAACAGATTGCTGATTGCCAGAGGGGTGAAATAGGTGAAAGGAATCAAAAGGTACATAGTACCAGTTATAAAAAATAAGTAAGTCATCACTCATGTCAAATCAAAAGCTAGAAATCATTAAGCGTAGTGAGGAAGGCATGTAGAAAGCTGAGTTAGGCTGAAGCTAGGCCTCTTGCACTTAACAATTAGCCAAGTTGTGAATGCAAAGAAAATTTTTTTTTTAGAGATTTTATTTATTTATTTTTAGAGGAGAAGGGAGAAAGAGAGGGGGGGAAACATCAGTGTGTGGTTGCCTCGCGTGCACCCTCTATCGGGGACCTGTACTGGGAAGCCTTTGACTCACAGGTTGGTGCTCAATCCACCGAGCCACACCAGCCAGGGGCAAAGGAAAAGTTTTGATGGAAATAGTGCTGCTCCAGTGAACATACAAATGATGAGAAAGTAAAACAGCCTTATTGCTGAAATGGAGAAAGTTTTAGTGGTCTGGGTAAAAGATCAAACCAGACACAGCATTCACTTGAGCCAAAGCCTAATGCAAAGCAAGCCTCTAATTCTCTTCAGTTCTATAAAAGCCAAGAAAGGTGAACAACCTGCAGAAGAAAAGTTTGAAGCTAACTAATGTTTGTCATCTCGTTTAAGGAAAAAAGGCTTCTTCATAACACAGAAGTGCAAGGCGAGGCAGCAAGTGCTGATGTAGAAGCTTTACCAAGTTATCCAGAAGATCTAGCTAAGATAATTAATGAAGGTGGCTACACCAAACAACAGATTTTCAGTGTAGACGAGACAGCCTTATAACCAAAGAAGATTCCTTCTAGGATTTTCATAGATAGAGAGAAGAAGTCAATGGCTGGCTTCAAAGCTTCGAAGGGCGAGCTGACTCCCTTGTTCAGTGCTAACACAGCAGATGACTTTCAGTTGAAGCCATTGCTCATTTTTTCATTCTAAAAAATCCTAGGGCCTGTAGGAATTATGCTAAATCTACTTCTGCCTGTGCTGTATAAATGGAACAAAGCTAGAATGATAGCACATCTCTTTGTAATATGCTTTATTGAATATTTAAGCCCACCATTGAGATATCTATTGCTGAGAAAAGTTTCCTTTGAAAATGTTAGTGCTCATTGACAATGCAGCTGGTTATCCAAGAACATGATGGAGATGTACAATGAGATTAACATTGTTTTCATGACTGCTAACAGAACAACCACTCTGTAGCCCATGAATAAAGAAGTAATTTCTACTTTTAAGTGTTACTAAGAATTGCATTTCATAATGCTATAGTTACCATAGATATTAATATCTCTAATGGATCTGGGCAAAGGAAATTGAAAACCCAGAAAGGAGTCACCTTTCTAGATGTTATTAAGCATATTTGTGATTCATGGAAAAAGGTCAAATTATCAATATGAATAGGAATTTGGAAGAAGTTAATTCCAATCCTCATGGATGACTTTAATAGGTTAAAGATTTCAGTGAAGGAAGTAACAGCAGATGTGGTACAAGTACCAAGAGAACTAGAATTAGAAGTGGAGCCTGAAAATGTGACTGAATTGTTACAATCTCATGATAAAACTTTAATGGATGAAAAGTTGCTTCTTATGACTGAGCAAGGAAGGTGGTTTTTTTGAAATGGAATCTACTTCTGGTGAAGATGCAATAAAAACTGTTAAAATGACAACAAAGGATTTAGAAGATTACACACACTTAGTTGACAAAGCAGTGGCCAAATCTGACAGGATTGACTCCAATTTTGAAAGAAGTTCTGTGGGCAAAATCCTACCAAACAACATCACATGCAACAGAAATTGCTTGTGAATGAAAGAGTCTGGAGCGGTGAACACGGAATACAGTGTACAGACGAAGTATTGTAGAATTGTGCACCTGAAACCTTTTTAATTTTGTTAACCAGTGCCAATAAATTCAATAAAAAGGAAAAAAGAAAGGGTCAATTTATGTGGTAACCTTCACTGTTATCTCATTTTAAGAAATTGCCACAGCCACCCCAACCTTCAGCAACCGATCAGTCAAAAGACACCAAAATCAAAGCAAGACCCTCCACCAGCAAAAAAATCATGACTTGCTAAAGGCTCAGATAATGAGACTTTTTCAGCAATAAAATATTTTTAAATTAAGGTATTTACATTGACTTTTAAAAAACATAATGCTATTGCATACTCAGTGGGCCACACAGTGTACACAGTGCAGTGTAAACATAACTTTCACATGCACTGAGAAACCCAAAACTTCATGGGACTTGCTTTATTCTTTGCTTTATTGTAGTGGCCGAACTGAACCTGCTGGATCTCAGAGTTATAACTGTATTGGCTTAGTAGTTGATCCAGGAATATTTTCTCCTTGATTTTTAGGATTTTGTACATAGGCAATCATGGCATCTGCAAACAAAGGCACTTTTATTTCTTCCTTTCCAATCTGTATACCTTTTATTTTTTCTTTTCTTATTGTGTTAGGCAGGACTTCCAGTAAGGTATTTCAAAGGAGTGGTGAGAGAGGGCATGATTGTCTCGTTCCTGATGTTATTGGGACAGCTATTTTCTCACCATTAAGTGATGGTAGCTGTTGATTTCTATTTGATGTTCTTTATCAAAGTGAGGAAGTTCCATTCTATTTCTATTTGATGGGACTTTTTTCTTTTTAAATCATGAATAGGTGTTGTATTTTGTCAAATGCCTTTCCTTAACCTATGGATATTATCATGTGATTTTTCTTCTTTAGCTGGTTGATGTGATGAATTACATTAAATAATTTTCAAATGTGAACCATAGAGTAGTTCCCACATGGCTGTGGCATAATTTTTATACACTGTTGAGTTCGATTTGTTAATATTTTGCTGAGGATTTCTGCACCTACATTCTTGGGAGATATTGGCCTCTAGTTTTCTTTTCTTGTAAAGTCTTTGGTTTTGGTATGAGGGTAATACTGTCCTCAAAGAATGAATTGGGAAGTACCCCTCTGCTTCTATCTTCTGGAATAGATTGTAGTGAATTGTTATAATGTCATGGGTCAATCCTTTTGGCATGTCTGGGCCACACCGGAAGAGGAAAAGTTGTCTTGGGCCAAACATTAAATACATCGTGACACATAGTCAAAAAAAAATCTCATAATGTTTTAAGTAAATTTATGATTTTGTGCTGGGCCACATTCATAGCCATCCTGAGCCTCATGTGGCCCATGGGCTGCAGGTTGGACACCTCTGTGAAAATGCTTGGTAAAATTCACCAGTGAAGTCATCTGAGTCTGGTGCTTTCTGCTTTGGAAGGTTACTAATTGTTGATTCAATTTTTTAAATAGATATAAACCTATTCAGATCATCTGTTTCTTCTTGTGTGCATTTTGGCAGATTATATCTTTGAAGAAATTGGTCCATTTCATCTAGGTTATCAAATTTGTGGGCACAGAGTTGTTCACAACATGCCTTTATTATCCTTTTACTATCTATGGGATCTCCAGTGTTATCCCCTCTTTCATTTCTGATATTAGTGATTTGTCTTTGTTTTCTTTTTTCTTAGTCTAGCTAAAAATTTATCGATGCTACTTATCTTTTTAAAAAAACAGCTGTCAGTTTTATTGATTCTCTCTTTTGATTTCTTGTTTTCAATTTTATTGTTATCTGCTCCAATTTTTACTTCTCTTCTTCTGCTTCCTTTATTTTGATTCTTTTTCTAGTTTACTAGGGTATATACTTTTCATTTTTAGGTGTTTCCTCTTTTCTAATATATGCATCAATGATATAATTTTCTATCTAAGCACTGCTTTCACTGCATCCCCAAATTTTGATAAGTTGTATTTTCATTTACAAGTAGTTCAAAATACTTTAAAATATCTCTTGAAGTTTCTTCTTTGGCTGATGTGTTATTTAGAAGTGTATTTTTGAATTTATTGGGATGACACTGGTTCAGAAAACCATACAGGTTTCAAGCATACAACTAAACAAAACATCATCTGCCCACTGCATCATGCTCCCATTACCCAAAGCAAAATCTCTTTCCTTTCCTATTTATCTCCCTTTTGCCAGCCTCCAACTACATCCATCCCTCTTTCCCTCTGGCTATCACCACAGTTGTTTGTGTCTGTTTGTTATGTGTGCGTGTGTGTGTGTGTGTGTGTGTGTGTCTGTGTGCTTTGCTTAATCTCTTCACCTTGTTTCATCCAGACCCCTGACTCCCCTTTCCTGACAACTTTGTCTGTTCCATGTATCCATGCCACATGAGTTTCTATCTTGTTCATCAATTAACTTTATTCATTAGGTTCCATATATAAGTGAGATCATATGGTATTTGTCTTTCTCTAACTGGCTTATTTCACTTAGCATAATAACCTCCAAGTCCATCCATGCTGTTGCAAAAGGTAAGATTTCCTTCTTTTTTACAGCCAAGTGGTATTCCATTGTGTAAAGGTACCACAGCTTTTCTATCCACCCATCTACTGATGGGCACTTGGGCTGTTTTCACTTCTTGGTTATTGTAAGTAATGCTATAATGAAAATAGTGGTGCATGTATTCTTTCAGATTAGCATTTCAAGTTTCCTCATACATATTTCCAGAAGTAAGATAGCTGGGTCAAAAGGCAGTTCCATTTTTAATTTTTTAAGGAAGCTTCATACTCTTTTCCACAGTGGCCGCACCAGTCTGCATTCCCACCAACGTGCACAAGGGTTCCCCTTTCTCCACATCTTCACCAACACTGTTTGTTGATTTGTTGATGATGGCCATTCTGACAGGCATGAGGTGATATCTTATTGTGGTTCTTATTTGCATTTCACGGATGATTAGTGACATTGAGCATCTTTTCATATGTCTGTTGGCCATCTGTATGTCCTCTTGAGAGAAGCATCTATTCTGGTCCTTAGCTCATTTTTGAATTGGGTTGATTTTCTTGGTGTTGAGTTGTATAAGTTTTTTATAAATTTTGGATATTAACCCTTATCAGATGTATTGGCAAATATGTTCTCCCATTTTGTGGGTTGTCTTTTTATTATGTTGATATTTTCCTTTGCTGTGCAAAACTTTTTAGTTTGGTGTAGTCTCATTTGTTTATTTTTTTCTTTTGTTCTCCTTGTCTGGGAGATATATTTGATAAAATATTGCTATAAGCAATGTCCGAGACTTTACTGCCTATATTTTCTTCTAGGATTTTTATGGTTTTGTGTTGGGGACCACTCTGTGTGTGGTTTCGGAGATTGCAGCCCCATGATAGCAGGCTCTGAAAGGGGCTAGCAAATCTCCCTGAAAAACCAGGTAACAAAAGTGGCAGACATGGCCCAACTCTAATACCAAGGGTTCCCATGGGAATCAGGCCTGATAAATACACTGTATCCTCTGAAGTTTGCTCTGCTTTGTTTTGTATCCCCCTGGTAATATAAACTGGATGTTTAGGTTCAAGGCATAAGAAGGAAACTCCTTATCTCATGCAACACGTCTTAAAGACCGTTTGGCATCAGCATGACTAACAGACCCTGACCTATGACAAATCTCTGTGTTCCTTCAGTTGTTATCTATAGATAATACCTGTTTTTGTATGACAATCGCCTTTTGACATTGATTGATGAACTATGCATGTATGATATACATGCCTACACATACCATTCCCAATAAAACCATTTGGGAGAAGGGGTCAGGGTCATCTCCACTAGAGGGAATTGCCACCCCTTTTCCAGCCAGAACAGCAAGATTGTGTCTGGGATGACTTATTTCTCATTTGAGGTAGACGGGAGAATTCTGCTGGATGGAGTTCCTCCCATAGTTTCGAGTCTGACATTTAAGTTTTGAATCCACTTGAAGTTCATGATTGTGCATGATGTAAGTTGATGGTTTAGTTTCATTTTTTTGCATGTATCTGTCCAATGTTTTCAACAGTTTATTGAATAGGCTGTCTTCACCCCATCGCATGTTTTTGCTTCTCTTGTCAAATATTAATTGACTATATAGGTGTGGACTTATTTGTGTTGTATTTCTGTGGTTTCAGTTGTTACTTTTCCTCTTTCATTTCTGATTTTATTGATTTGGGCCCTCTCTTTTTCTTGATGAGTCTAGTTAAAGTTTTGTCAATTTTGTTTATCTTCTCAAAAAACCAGCTCTTGGTTTCATTGTTCTTTTGTATTTTTTTAGTCTGTATGCCATTTATTTCTGTTCTCATCTTTATTATTTCCTTCCTTCCATTTACTCTGGGCTGTGTTTGTTACTTTTTTAGTGTTGCTATGTGTAGGGTTAGATTGTTTGAGATTTTTTTCTATTTTCTAAAGTAGGCCTGTAATGCTATGAGCATCCCTCCCAGGACTGCTTTTGCTATGTCACATAGATTTTGGGTGTTGTGTGTTCATTTTAGTTTGTCTCCTGGTAACTTTTGATTTCGTCATGTATCTCATTATTAACCCATTCATTGTTTAATAACATCTATTTAGCCTCCATGTATTCTAATGTTTTTCAGTTTTTTCATTGTAATTGATTCCTAGTTTCATACTATTGCAATCAGAGAAGATACTTGATATAATTTCAATCTTCTTGAACTTATTAAAAGGTTTATTTTGCACCCTAACATATTGTCTATCTTTGAGAATGTTCGACATGCCTTTGATAAGAATGTATATTCTGCTGCTTTTGGATGAAATGTTTTATAGATATCAGTTAAATCCACTGATCCAGTGTGTCATTTAAGGTTGCTGTTGACTTGTTGATATATCTGTCTGGAAGATCTATCCATTGATGTCAGTGGAGTGTTAAAATCCCCTACTCTTGACTATTGCTGTTGATCTCTCTCTTAATATTCAAGAGTTTTCTTTATATACTTAGGTGCTCCTATGTTGAGTCGATATATGTTTACAAGGGTTATAGCCTCTTGTTGGGTCAATCCCCTTAGTATTATGTAGTGACCTTCTTTGTCTCTTGTTGTGGCCTTTGTGTTGAAGTCTATTTTGTCTGAGACAAGTATTGCTACCCCAGCTTTTTTTTTTTGTTTCTATTTGCATGGAATATTTTTTTCCATCCCTTCATTTTCAGTCTAAGTGTATCTTTTGTTCAGAGGTGGGTCTCTTTAAAGAGTATATGTGAGTATATGGGTCATGCTTTCTCTTTCTTTATTAAAAAGTTTTTATTTATTTATTTATTTATTTTTAGATTTTATTTATTTATTTTTTAGAGAGGGAAGGGAGGGAGACAGAGAGAGAGAGAGAGAAACATCAACGTGCAGTTGCTGGGGGCCATGGCCTGCAACCCAGGTATGTGCCCTGACTGGGAATCGAACCTGTGATGCTTTGGTTCGCAGCCCATGCTCAATCCACTGAGCTATGCCAGCCAGGGCTTTATTTATTTATTTTTAGACAGAGGTGAAGGGAGGGAGAAAGTGAGGGAGAGAAATATCAATGTGTGGTTGCCTCTTGTGTACCCCCCCACAGGGGACCTGGTCTGCAATCCAGGCATGTGCCCTGACTGGGACTCAAACCAACAACCCTTTGGTTCTCAGGCCAGCAGTCAGTCCACTGAGATGTGATTCTTATTTTTGCTTCCCTATAAGAATAAGGTGTTTTTTTTTTCTTTTGGCTTCTTTCAACATTTCTTTTTTATCTTTGATTTCCTGCAAGTTAAATATAATATACATAGATGTAGTTTTTTGGTATTTACCCTGCTTCATGTTCTCTGAAATTCCTGGATCTGTGTGATTTTCTATCTGACATTTGGGGAAAACTATCACCTCAAATATTCTCTGGTGCTTTTTGTCTTTCTTCTTGTATTCCCAATACATGTATGTTACACCTTTTGTAATGGCCCCACAGTTCTTGGATATTCTATTTCCTTTTCTCTCCATCATTTTTCTCTTTGCTTTTCAGTTTTATAGATTTCTGTTGACATATCCTCAAGCTCAGTTATTCTTTCCTCAGTTGTATACAGTCTACTAACGAACTCATCAAATGCATTCTTTATTTAAATGCATTTTTAAAGATTTTATTTATTTATTTTTAGAGAGAGGGGAAAGGAAGGAGAAAGAGAAGGAGAGAAACATCAGTGTATGGTTGCCTCTCATGTGCTCCCTACTGGGAACCTGACCTGCAACCCATGGCATGTGCCCTGACTGGGAATTGAACCAGCAACCTTCTGGTTTCCAGGCCAGCACTTAGCCACACCAGCCAGGTCTCAAATGCATTCTTTATTTGTTTAGTACTTTTTATTTCTAGCATTTATTTTGAATTCTTTCTTAGAATTTCTATCTCTCTGCTTACATTACCAATTTATTTTTACATGTTATCTCTGTTTCCATTGGGCTCTTAGTATATTAGTTATAGTTGTTTTGAATTCATGGTGTCATAATTCCAATATCCCTGCCGTATCTGGGTCTGTCTGGGTCTGATGCTTTCTCTGTCTTTTCAAACTCATTTTTTTTTGTTTTGTTTTTTTGCCTTTGAATACATTGTGTATATTTTTGTTTAAAGGTGAACATGATGTCCTGGGTAAAAGAACCTTTGGTATATGGTGGTAAGGTGTGTTGGGAGGGAGGAGTTCTACAGTCCTATGATTAGTTCTCAGTTGGTTAGTGTGTGCCTTTGGGCTGTGAACTTCACTAGTGCCTCTCAGGTCTTTTCTTTCCTCTTAGATTTTACAGGATGGCTAGAGGGGACTGGAGTTGGTATTTCTCTTCTCCAAGACAGATTGGGCTCTGATAAAAGTCCCATAGGTTAGGGTCTGATAACAGTTTCTCTTGAGGATGGGTCTTGTGAAGAATAGAATGCCTTGGTTATTTCATGGTGGTTACTTTCCCTCTGCTCTTGCCAGATGGCAGCTCCTATACAAAAGTGAGTTCCAGTCATCATGACTGGGTTCCCCATGGAGGTTTTAGTTTGTTTTATTTTATTCAGAAGCAAATGTTACACTTTAACAAAAGCACTGCATTTTCTATTTTATTGGCATATACACAGAAGGGCAATTTAAAATATGGATTCAAACTACTGGTTCTTACACCTATGAATACTGTGGATGTTTTAAACATATTTAGGTTGAGGCCTTACTCCTGGAGAAGGTTATGATGGGGGTCAGGACCGGGGTATTTCTCAGAAGCTTTCTAGGCAGCTCTGATGCTTCCTCCTGGTTAAGTCACTGATTTTTAGGCGAACTGGGGCTCTTGCTGAGCTTCTCTTACAGATTTATTAGCTGTAGTGAAGAACTTGGCCTCCAGGATTTTGAGTGTCTGTCTTGGGTTCTTTTTCCCAACAGAGAGTTTCTTTCTTTCTCTGCCTGTTCTTGGATTCATGGCTTCTTTCCTGGGCCTCTACCTGGGCTCTTGGGCTCTGCTGCCTTTGAGGTCTCCAAAACTGGAAAGGCCCTTCTTTTCTTCCCACTGGGTGTGTTGGGACCAGGATTCTTTTTTGGAGACTTTTCTCCTGTGGCATAGTTTTGTATTTCTACATTTTCTTTCTTTCTTTCTTTTTTTTTTTAACATTGTCTATTTACTTTCAGAAAGGAGTGAAGGGAAGGAGAAAGAGAGGGAGAGAATTATCCATGTGTGAGAGAAACATTGATTGGTTGCCTCTCACACACCCCCAACTGGGTACCTGGCCTGCAACCCAGGCATGTGCTCTGACGTGGAGTCAAACTGGCAACTTTTTGGTTTGCAGGCCAGTGCTCAAACCACGGAGCCACACCAGCCAGGGCTTATTTCTATGTTTCTTTGGTGAGAGTTTCTCCTACTGGAATGAGTAATGGGATCTCTTCTTCAAATTTGTCTTGCACTTTATTTTGGGTTTTTACTATCCAGGTTTCTTTCTCCTCAGGCTTGGGGGTCTCTTGTTTCTGGTGTGCTGGGTCCTTCACTGGAGGAGCACGAGTTTTAGCAGCTGCCTCCTACGTAGTTAGGGCCTATGTAGCCTTTCAAGCCTGTTTCACAAGGCTTCTGTCTCTTTTCTTCTTTTTGTTTCTCCATATATTCTTTTTGTTTTTGTACTTCCTTTTCTTTTTTCCTCTTCTGACTAGGAGTATACACTCATTTGACTTCATCCTGACTGCTGACAAATGAAGAAAAGATGGGAAGGGCAACCTATCTCTCAGGTTTCACAAACAAGAGCTTCACGCTCTCTCACTTCTCCAGCATTCTTTGCAAGCTTTTTCGTGACAAAAACAATGACAATGTTTTTGGTGATATGCTAGCCTACATTCCAGTGTGACCAATGAGTATCGTGCTGCGAGAACCACTTTCAGAGATGTTTAAGACAGTCCTGCCTATTGATGCGTTGATCTCTTTGGAAAAGGACTTGGCTTGAAGATTTACAGGTAAAGGAACACTCTCTCATAGAGATGTCTCCTGAGGTGTGAGGGTAAGAGCTGCTTGATTCTTGCATCAGTAAGGAAGAGGTTCAAACTACCCAGGAGGAGGAGCTTGATCTCATAGGCTTTATATTCCATTTTTAAAGGTATTAGGGGGATAATCTGAGAAATGGTTTTAATTCCATGCTTGTTTAAAAGTTTCTTATAAAAATGTTCTGTCTTTTCAGGAGTTAAATTAAGGTTTCCCTTAGTAAATAAACAGATATCTGTTCAATCTTATTGAATGCCATGAGGCATAGACAATCTGACCCTTAGTTCTTTACTTGGTATTTTCCATAATACTACCATTAAAAAGAAATTTTCATTCATGCTCTAAAGCAATCCATTCACGGTCTTCCTGGACCTGGAATGTGCAACAAAGCATCCACTGCCTTCCTGATCCATGTGTATAACTGAGTGGTCAGGCTGACCACAGCGACCAGTGACCCTCCCAGAGCCCTGGGGGCATTCAAGGAGGCCCAGAGCCTGCCTCTGTCATCACATGCCTGCTCTGGAGCTTTTAACTCACACTGAGTTTCTAGACAATTTTCTATTACAGTTTTGGTTTTCCCATCCTGGTACTGCTTCCCACTGAGGTCTCTGCTCTGTTAAGTTGTGATTCTCTCTATCTACCTGCCTATTTCCAAGCTTTGTGAATGGGGCAGTAATCTGTCCTGTGACCTAACTTCTTTGACCGGGTTAAAAGTTGTTAATTTTTCAGTTTGTTCAGCATTTTATTTGGTGTTAGGTTGGAGTGATGAAGCTGGACTAGAATCTGGAAAAGTCTGGGATATCACCTTTGAGCTCTAAACTTCCAAGACTACTTACTTCATAAAACTGAGGATAAGATTTTAATGGAGAAATTCTGACCCCAAAATTATTTGAAAATCATAGTATGATAAAGTGTTCCTTTCATTTATTTAAAGGAAAAATAGCTTCATAAAAAGTTAGTTTAGTAAACTAAAAAGAAGCAAACATAAAAGAGTAATAGCCCACAACTTAAAGCTATTGCTGTAGAATATTCATTTCTCTGGGACTAGGCAAGACACTTCCCACACAAGGCATATAGACAGTGTGATTAAAAGTGATGAGGCTGATTTCTGCATGTGGTTAGGAATTTAGATTTCTTATTTAAATAAACTTGCATGCACAGTGGGATTAGTGAATTAAGTATGACTTGTAGAGAAATCGTAGCTCTATTCTTTCTATTATCCGTAGTACATGCTGATTTAAGGGTTTCTTTAAAGTGAACGTAGTGTGTCTGTGTGTGTGAGAGAGAGGGAGAGAAAGAAAGAGAAAGCGAAAGAGTACAACATCCCCAAATGAAAATATGAAAGCTCATTTTCCTATAAATTTCTTTAAAATCGCAAAATCAAAACTGAAAGAAAACAAAGGGGGAAGTCCTCAATCTCAATGGAAATCCATTGGTGACCAATACATTTTTCTCTCTTCCACGGGCCCCAGCTCTACTCCTAAGAACTGCTCTGTAGAAATTGCCCACTAAACAGGGTCATGGAAACATGCGGGTAAGAACTAAGTGCAGAACTTTGATCTGGCCTGGTGGCTCAGTTGGTTAGTGCTGTCCCATGCACCAAGAGGTTGCAGGCTGGATCCCTAGTTGGGGCCCATACAAAGGCAACTGGTTGATGTTTCTCTCTATATATATATGTCAAGAAAAACAAACAAACAAACAAATCCTTCGGTGAGAAGGATTAAAAAAAAGACTGAGTGAAGAAATTATACTACAAAGGAATCCAACTGCTTCCACTGGCAGATATTCTCTAGATTAGTTTAGATTCAGGGCCTTAAAAATACTAATGGAATTAAAGAGCAACCTTTACTAAATAAAAAATCAATTAATAAAGTTTGCTTTAAAAAAGTTACAAAGCAGCAAATAAGAAATTAAAAATTGCCCTGGCTGGCATAGCTCAGCGGATTGAGCGCGGGCTGTGAACCAAAGCATCGCAGGTTCGATTCCCAGTCAGGGCACATGCCTGGGTTGCAGACCACGGCCCCCAGCAACTGCACATTGATGTTTCTCTCTCTCTCTCTTTCTCCCTTCCCTCTCTAAAAATAAATAAATAAAACCTTTTAAAAAAACCTACTCTAAAAAAAATAGACTTAGAAAAAGAAATTAAAAATTTAAAATTTCAATTGCTTATCCTTCATCATATTTTAAAATAATGTTCATTCTCTATAAGCTCTATAATACTGGAGGTCAGAAGATATGATTAAACTTATCTCCTTAAGTTTAATTATACGGAATATCCAGGAAGAAATCAAGAAAATCTCATGAATATTTCGTGACAATGAGATACTTTAAAATTTTGGTGGGAAAACAAGTTTTATATAACTCTACAAGGCAGCAGATGTTTTAAAATGTGGGGCCTATTTTAATAAGAATGTTAATATTGTCAGAAGTATAATGTTCCTTATATCTAACTTAAAAATAAATGTAAAATGTAAGTCTAAAATAAAATTTTTAATCAAAGCTGTTTTTAATCTCCAAAATTTAACATTAAAAGTTATAAAACATTAAAATATAAATCTGTTAAGAAATTATTATTTTTCTTGACAGATGCATGGGAACATTTCCTCTTTGTCCACATATTGCCTGTCATAGAGCTGAGAATCTGATCTGGAGTACCTACATTAAGCAGCAGCTTTGCTGGTTTGTGGTTTAATATTTATCAGATATATTTCTTATTTTCTCTCCACTTACATTTCTTATTTCACATACCATTTGTAATATATTTATTCAATGTTCCTTGTGGAGGACAAGCACTTTTTTTCGTCTGTGGTTTTATTTCCTCCGTGTTTGAGAAGACAATTTGCTTAGTTTCTTCCTGTTTAGTAGTATTACTATCGTTGAGAATCTAAGTTAAACAGAGAAATCTTTTAAGAAATATAAATTCCATATAATTTTAAGAATGTACGAAACCACCAAATCTCATAATTAAGCTCATATAATTACTGTCAATATGGAGAATCACACACACAAAAGTCTATTCAGGCTCCACGTCAATACGTGTTGTTGACACAGAGACCTGGTAGCTGTGCCTTTTGCAGGGCACCTGGACTTCAGTTCCCGCCATTCTCCTTTGTGATTTATGCATGCTGAGTAAGTGAGCCTGCAGTGTGGGTAGAGTAGTTAAGTGTCCCTCCTCAATGTAGCTCCCAAAGATTATTCAAGAAAACTTTTGTGGAATGAAAACACAACTAAATTGGGAAGGAGATAAAATATAATGTAACATAGAATCATTTCATTTGAAAAAATTATATGACTGAAAGAAAAATGAGAAAAACAGATCAAGCCTTCAGAATGTCAAGGTTCATGCTTCCCATATTATTTATAGACAACATTTTAAATAGTTCAGGGTGGTACCTCTATCTTCCAGACTTTAAATGGTAGTTAGTCTAATTATGAAACTGCTGATTTGGGGGAAAAACAGTTTGTGAAAATGTTGAGAAGCTTTTGTCAAAGTAAAAAAAAAAATTAAAAAAATTAAAAAAAAAAACAAAACAGAGTAGAGTTAACTCTGGAACAAAAAATTTCAAATTTACCTTTAAAGTCATCGTGGTGTGTGCATGTGCGCATGTGAATCTATGTGTGTGCACACAGGCCAGCACTTTGGGTGTACTGATAATACAGTACTTTGAGTGCAGGGGAGAGAGAACGTCACATTGTCACAGAAATGGTAACAAAGGCTAGAGAGCAAGGACAGAGGAAGGAAAGAAAGAGGAAACATTTAATGACTGGGGGAACAGTGGCACCACAGCAGCTAATGTAAACAAATTATGTAGCTCTTTAAGTTCCAAGTTCTTTAAAACTAATCATGATTAATATGTTGGAGTTCTCATGTAAAGACCTTTTTTTAGAAAGACTGTCACTGTACAAAAGGGCCAAGGTAAAGACACAAAGGTGAACTTTAAGTAGGGTGTGTGAAATGTCATATACAGCAAAATCATATTACTTTGTTTTATTATTGCAGAATTTATGATAAATTGACATAGAATAAGATGAAGTCTTTAGAGATAAAAATAGTAACTGGAATCAGTGGTGAATACTTTAAATATTTAGAAGAACTTTTTGGCCCTTAAAAACAATAAAAATCTTTATTTTAAAAATAGAAAACTTAAAATTCTAATATAAGCAATTACTATGTAGTAAAACCACATCAACAAAAGGTCTACTGACTCTATATACTGGCAAAAATAAAACTTGGGTCTCTTCAAATACAGGGTGAAGCAAACACAGTTTTACAGTTCATATGGAAAACACAACAATTAATAAATAATACAAGAATAAACTGTTTCATGTACCCACAACTATAAACCTATTTTTACCCCACCTGTTTATAGTATATTTTATTGTTGTTCAATTACAGTTGTCCCCATTTTTCTCCCATTACTCTCCCCTGCCCTACCCACCCCCACCTCCCACATTCAATCCTCCCCCTCCCCCTGTTGTCCTTGTCTGTGGGTCCTTTACACATGTTCCTTGACTTGACTGTTTCCCTTCTTTCCCCCTTATCCCCCTCCCCCCTCCCCTCTGGTTACTGTCAGTTTGTTCTTATTTTCACATCTCTGGTTCTATTTTGCTTGCTGACTATAGTACATTTTAATTAGTTTAGATTTATCTTTACCTTTTTGTAGTCTAAATTACCTAGTTTTATCTGGACATGGCAAGAAATAATAAGCTACATTTCCATTATTCCTAAAATATACCCTCTTAAACTCCAAAATAATCTGTAGTCATCCCTCTTCATCTTATTCTTTTTGCTCATTTATGAAGACCTAATAAAACTAGCTTTTTTAAAATGACCACTTCTCATTTTTTAACCAGATGGAAACCTAATAAATAAGCTTTAGAAATAAATTTTAATATCAGGTTGACTTTCATATCATATATTACAGTATAGTTTTAAGTTCTTACCTCAGGTGTTATAGGTGATTGGATGTTTTTATCCTCCAAATGTTCATTTTCTGGTTCTGTGGTATACATGCTAATATTTAAAAGAAAAATTATTTGAAAGAAAAAAACAGGACCATAAATCCATCTGAGAACAAACATAGTTAAGTGGGGTTAATTTCTTAATGATTTTTTAAATAATAAATTTGTATCATAGTAAAGTCACATATCTTTATAGTTGAAGCAGTTCCAATAGTCATTTTAAAGTTACTAATCAAAGTCATGTGCATAAGTTTTTAAAAACCATTATCACATAGAAATGAACTTCTTATCACATATGAACTTCTTAATAGTTCATAATGCTGGGCATCATTTTTTATTTATTATTTTAAAAAATATACTTTATTGATTATGCTATTACAGTTGTACCAGTTTTTCCCCCTTTGACCCCCTCCACCTGGTACCCCCATTTCCTCCAGCAATCCCCCCATCATAGTTCATGTCCATGGGTCATGCCTACAAGTTCTTTGGTTACTCCATTTCCTATACTGTTCTCTCCCCCAATACTGTTCTTTTCCTGTTCTAGTAGTCTGCTTAGTTTGCTTTTTGGATTCAATTATTGGTCATTGCAAATTTATTGCCATTTTAATGTTCATCATTTTGATCTTCTCTTTCTCACATAATTTCCTTTAGCATTTCATATAATAAGGGCTTGGTGATGATGAACTCCTTTAGCTTTACCTTGTCTGGGAAGCACTTTATCTGCCCTTCCATGCTAAATGATAGCTTTGCTGGGTAGAGTGATATAGGTTGTAGGTTCTTGCTTTTCAACACTTTGAGTACTTCTTGCTTGTCCTTTCTAGCCTGCAAAGTTTCTTTTGAGAAATCAGCTGATTGTCTTATGGAAACTCTTTTGCAGGTAACTCTCTTCTTTCCTCTTGCTGTTTTTAAATTCTCTCCTTATCTTTAACCTTTGCCATTTTAATTATGATGTGTCTTAGTGTGGTCCTCTTTGTGTTCATCTTGTTTGGGATTGTCTGTTCTTCCTGGACTTGTATGTCTATTTCCTTCACCACATTAAGGAAGTTATCTTTCATTATTTTGTCAAATGAATTTCTTGCCTTTTCTCTTCTCCTTCTGGCACCCCTATGATTTGGCTATTGGTACGTTTAAAGGTGTCCCAAAGGTTCCTTAGCTTATCCTCAGTTTTTTGAATTGATTTTTATTCCTGCTGTTCTAATTGCTTTTTTCTTCCATGTGTTCCGAATCATTGACTTGATTCTTGGCTTCGTCCCCTCCACTGTTGGTTCCCTGTAGATTTTTCTTTTCTTATTTAAAGTATATTTTATTGATTATGCTATTACAGTTGCCCCAATTATTTTCTCTGTTATCCCCCTTCCGCCCTGTACCCTTTACCCTTCAGCATTCCCTCACCCCTTACTGCATGTCCATGGGTTATACACATAAGTTCTTTGGTTTCTCTACTTTCTACACTATTCTTAACTTCCTCCTGTCTACTTTATGCCTACAAATTGTGCTTCTTATTCCCTGTACCTATTTCCCCCATTTTCCCCTCCTCTTCCCCACTGATAACCCTCCATGTGATTGCTATTTCTGTGATTCTGTTCCTGTTCTTGTTGTTTGCTTACATTTTGTTTTTGTTTTTTAGGTTCAGATGTGGATAGTTTGAGTTTGTTATCATTTTACTGTTAATAGTTTTTTTTTATCATCTATTTCTTAGATAATTCATTTTGACATTTCATATAATAATGGCTTTGTGATGATGAACTCTCCTTTAACTTGACCTTATCTGGGAAGCACTTCATTTGCACTTCCATTCTAAATGATAGCTTTGCTAGATAGAGTAATCTTGGATGTAGGTTTTTGCCTTTCCTGACTTCAAATACTTCCTTCTAGCCCCTTCTTGCCTGCAAGGTTTCTTTTGAGAAATCAGCTGATAGTCTTATGGGCACTCCTTTGTAGATAACTCTCTCCTTTCTTCTTTCTGCTTTTAAGATTCTCTCCTTATCTTTGTTCTTGGGTAACTTAATTATAATGTGGCTTAGTGGGTTCCTCCTAGGGTTCAAGTTCTTTGGGACTCTCTGGGCTTCCTGGACTTCCTGGTAGTCTATTTCCTTCATCAGACTCCAGAAGTTTTCCCTCATTATTTGTTCACATAAGTTTTCAATTTCTCACTCTTCCTCTTTCCCTTCTGGCACACCTATGATTCATTATTGGAGCACTTGAAGCTGTCTCAGAGGTTCCTAAGCCTCTCCTCATTTTTTTGAATTCTTGTTTATTCATTATGTTCTGGTGGGAAGTTTATTTTTCCTTTTGCTTCAAATCATTGATTTCAGTCCCAGTTTCCTTCCCTTCACTGTTGGTTCCCTGTACATTTTCCTTTATTTCACTTTGTGTAGCCTTCATTTCTTCCTTCATTTTGAGACTAAAATCAATCAATTCTGTGAACATCTTGATTACCAGTGTTTTGAACTCTGCATCAGATAGGTTGTCTATCTCCTCATCACTTAGATTTTTTCCTGGAATTTTGATCTGTTCTTTCATTTGGGCCATATTTCTTTGTCTCAGTGCACCTGCTACATAGTAAGGGGTGGAGCCTTAGGTATTTGTCAGGGTGGAGCAACCCATGTTGCTGCATTGTGGTGCTGTATGTGCAAGAGGGGTTAGAGAGGGTACAAAGCCACTTCCTGGGCTCTTAGTCAGCTTTCAGTCACTTCCCCTCATACCCATAAGGAAACTAGGCCCTTTCAGGTGCTCATTCCCAGGCAGGTGGGTTTGCATATGTTCTAGGACCCTGTAAGTCTCTCTAATGAACTCTCCTGTGAGGCTGGGAGTTTCTCTTGCCTTCACATCCTCTACAGGATTTTACTGCTAGGGGTTTTTAGTGTTTAGTTTCCAGGTCAGCTAGACCCAGCCTCACCCTCACAGTCCATCACCTTGCCCTGTTTCCTCTCTGTCCTGGCTGACTGTTTCTACCCCTCCTACCAGTCTGGATGAATGTTTCTTTAACTCTGTGGTTGCCAGAGGTCGATGCAGTTTGATTTTCTGGCAGTTCTGGTTGTTTATTGTTTTAAAATTGGTTGTTATCCTTCTTTTGGCTGTGCAAGGAAGTGAAGCATTTCTACCTATACCTCCATCTCGACTGGAACTCCTATATTTTTCTTTATTTCTCTTAATGCAACCTTCATTTCTACCTTGATCTTTTTTATGCCATTGAAGTACCCAGTGAGTTCCTGGAGCATCCTGATAACCAGTGTTTTGAACTGTGCAACTGATAGGTTGCTTATCTCCATTTTAATTCTTTTATCAGAGTTTTGTTCTGTTCTTTCAACTGGGCCACATTTTTTTGTTTCCTCATTTTGGCAGCCTCTGTGTGTTTGTTTCTGTATTAGGTAGAATTTCTTTATCTCCCTGTGTTAGTAGCATAGCCTATTGTATTAAAGTGTGCCTGTATTTTGTATGGGTTAGAGCCTTAGGTAATCACCCGGGCTGGGCAAACTGTGTCATTGTTCTGTTGTTCTGTGTGTGGGGGAGGGCTTGGAAAGGAGACAATGTTGCTGCCTGACCTCTGGAGGTCAGGAGGAAGCTCTCTGGAGGAAGCGTTCTCCCTCCCAGGAGGAAGCTCTCTCCTGACACTTGCTCCATTGCCAGTCAGTTCACTTACTCTCCATTTGCCACTGGTGCCCTTCCAGCTGTTGCTCTGGTACTGAAACCCAGAGGTGGTGGGTCTGTGTGAGTCCTAAGTCCACTTCGGGCCCTTTAAGAGGAGTTTCTTAAGAATTTGTTCTGTCAACCCAACCCTTGTCTTCCTAGTGCTGGAACCCTAGCCTTCCCTGGGCTAGGTGGTCTGGTCTGGGGCTTATATCCCTCATTCCTGAGGTATTCCTCTCTATTTTCATGCACAAAACATAGACGCAGGACCACCTGTTCTGCATCTTTGCACCTCTCCACTTCTCTGTGCCTCTCTATGCCTCTCCACATCTTTGCCCCTCCTACCTGCGGGATGAATGTGGCTTCTTTAAATTCTTGGTTGTTGGACTTCCGTACAGCAGTCAATTTTCTGACAATTCTGGGTGATATTTGTTTTGTAGTTTGGTTGTATTTTTTTCTATATGTGTGAGAAGATGAGGAGTGTTTAACTACACCTCCATCTTGACTGCAGTCTTTCTGGGCATCTTAAAAGCATACATTAGAGAACTCAGCTCTTTATTTCATGCTTGATATAATTTCCACCATTGATTTACACTATCTTCAGTCACACTCCTGCATAAGAGACTCCAAGAAAATTGAAAATGAAATGTGATCAACTACATTAATACCTACCTCTATAAGTTACTGATACATGCTGTCTTTATATATGATCCTTTTGAAAGGTCTCTAAGACCAACATTTAAATAAAATAAATGTTTTACTTTGAATAAGAATGAACTAGAAAAAAAGAATGAACTAGAACCATATCAAGGGAAGAATAAGATCTGGATATTTTTATTTTAAAATATCTATTGTTTCTACCTTCTCTGGGATATTTGCTGCCTTTGAGTGTGGGGATAGTCTCTGGGCCTGGGCAGCCAGGGAAGACCAGCCAGCCCGGAGGGACTCAGTATATTCGCCTTAAAAATATCTTTCAATTCTTGACTTAGTGTTGAGGAGGAAAATTAAAGATTTTAAGTTTTACCTTTTAGATATTTGATAAAACCAACTCCCCTAGTTTTTTAAGTATCTATGCTTTTTTTTAAAGGCAAGAAATTTAAAAAATGAAAAATTTTAATGAAAAAGAACATTAACATTTGAGTATCAGCCACATTAGATACTTTACAGATTCTGTCTCACTTTAATAAAGTAAAATATTAGTATACAAAATCCTAAAGTGATCAACTTAATTTATTACAATCAACAGAAAATAACTTTCATTTAAATGTTATTTAAATTTGATGAAAATACTAGGTGTCTAAGTCCTTTAGGGTAAAATTCCATTTTAGTTGAAGAAAATATCACAATTATTACCTTGTCATTAGAATGACTACCTGTCATTGGCTGTTGGACCAGAGTTAAGTGTTAGTTAGCTCTGTGAACATGGAGGGTGGGTGAATCACCCATGCTGTGTCAAGTTCTCAAAGGACAGGCTGAAGGTTACTACCATTAAAAAATCTGAGGTCAGGGCACAAAGTTCATCCACTCAGTTTTTGAATGTCTACTCTTCTGGGTTCTAAAGATAAAAGAGCAAAACGAAACAAATAGATTTCTGCTTTAATGGAGCTTATACTCTTGTTGGGGTAAGGGAAAGACAAAGAACATTTTCAGATTGTGATTAAATACTGATGAAAATAAAACAAGATGACGTTACAGTGATCAAGGCAACAACTGAACTGCAATCTTAATGAAGAGAAACTGTGAGTCATAACTATGCAGATGGACTAGGATTGGGCAAATGTAACACCAAGAATCATACAAGCAGAGACATCAAGAAACCAGGCAGAATTGTTTAAGATTTGCAATTATTAGGATAGCAGGACTTGGAATCCAGATAAGCACACCATGCATTAGAGCTTCAAAACCTAGATAAGGAGTCTGAATAATAAATGTATAGGTTAGCAGCTATTAAAAACATACTGTGCCTGACAATTAATAATAATAATAATAATTAATAATAAATAAATAATTTAAAATAGATAAATAAGTAAATTGATACTATGTCTGACAATATTTGTGCCTGACAATTATTCAATACTCGCTGCACCTATTTGCCTGAAGTGGAACTGGTAGGTGATATGCATAGTAACTAAAAACATGGACTTTGGACCTGAGATAAAAACATATTCAACTCTCCTCTATATCTTTTAATAACTGTAGGAAGTGATTCATTTCCATAGGTCTCAATTTTCTTATCAATGAAATAACGATATGATAGTATTTAATTTATTGGTTATAGTGAGAATAAAAAAACAGCCGACAGAGTCAAATTATGGTAAGCACTTAACATGAATCACCTCACTAGGATTACAATTCTAGTTATTTACTATTATTATCATTGCTTTACAGATGTTGAAACTGAGACTGAAGAAGATTAAATTAATTTTGCCAAAGTCACACATTTAGCAAGTGGCATGGCTAGAAGTTGAACCAAGTACTCTTAAATATTATTCATATCCTTTTCAACCTTGGTATCATATTTTTCCTTTTAGTTATTCTGGTGATACTGCATTGTGAATTGAGTTTGCATTTTCTTGATGACTAATATATTTTCATATATTTATTGGCCATTTGAATATCTTCTTTAGTAAAGCACCTGTTCAAATCTCTTGTCCATTTAAAAAAAATGAAAGTAACCAGACAAGATGGAGGTATAGGTAGATATGCTTACCTCCTCCTACAACTGAAAGAAAGATAACAACCAATTTATAAACAAAAACAACCAGAACTGTCAGAAAGTCGAACCGTATGGAAGTCTGACAACCAAAGACTTAAAGAAGAAACATTCATCCAGACTAGTAGGAGGGGCAGAAATGGGCAGAAGTGGGGCAGAGTGGACATGCAGTGAGGTGGTGGCTGGCAGACATGGTGGTGCCACATTTGCTTGCAGATAAAACCAGGAGGAACAACTGGGGAGCAGGAAATCCCAGCCCAGGATAGACTATGCAACCCAGGGTTCCAGCATTGGGGAAAATAAAGCCTCATAGCCTCTGGCTGTAAAAACCTGTGATGATTGCCATGGCAGAAGAAACTGCCAGTCTCTCAGGAGAGTCTGTTTGAGGGTATCATGGGATCCTAGAACATACATATGCCAACCCACTTGGGAAATCAGCACAAGGACAGCCACTGGAAGGGTGCCAGTTGCTTGTGGGAAGTGACTGAAAGTGGTGAGAGCTGAGCAAGTGCCATTGTTCTCTCTCTGACCTCTCCCCTACATACAGCACCACAACACAGCAACATGGGTTGCTCTGCCCTATCAAATACCTAAGGCTCCATACCTTACAACATAATAGGTATGCTGAGGCAAAGAAATATGGCCCAAATGAAAGAACAGGTCAAAACCCCAGAAAAGAACTAACCGATGAAGAGATAGACAATCTATCAGATGTAGAGTTCAAAACACTGGTAATCAGGATGCTTACAGAAATGACTGAGTATGGTTACAAAATGAAGGAAGAAATGAAGGCTATACAATGTGAAATAAAGGAAAATATACAGGGAACCAATAGTTAAGGGAAGGAAACCAGGACTCAAAACAATGATTTGGAACAAAAGGAAGAATTAGACATTCAACTCGAACAGAATGAAGAAATAAGAATTCAAAAGAATGAGGAGAGGCTTAGGAACCTCTGGGACAATTTTAAATGTACCAACATCTGAATCATAGGGATGCCAGAAGAAGAAGAGGAAGAGTAAGAAATTGAAAGCTTATTTGAACAAATAATGAAGGAAAACTTCCCCAACCTGGTGAAGGAAGTTGGTGACATAGACATACAAGTCCAGGAAGCACAGAGACTCCCAAACAAGATGAACACAAAGAGGAGCACACTAAGACACACCATAATTAAAATGGCAAAGGTTAAAGATAAAGAAATAATCTTAAAAGTGTCAAGAGGAAAGTAGAGAGTTACCTGCAAAGGAGTTTACATAAGACTATCAGCTGATTTCTCAAAAGAAACTTTGCAGGCAAGAAGTGGCTGCCAGAAGAATTCAAAGTGTTGAAAAGCAAGGACCTACAACCTATATCACTCTACCCAGCAAAGCTATCATTTAGAATGGAAGGGCAGATAAAGTGCTTCCCAGACAAGGTAAAGCTAAAGGAGTTCATCACCACCAAGCCCTTATTTTATGAAATGTTAAAGGGAATTATATAAGAAAAAGATCAAAACTATGAACAGTAAAATGACAACAAACTCACAACTACCAACAATTGAACCTGAAAAAGCAAAAACAAACTAAGCAAACAGCTAGAATAGGAACAGCATCATAGACATGGAGAACTCATGGAGGGTTATCAGTGAGGAGGGAAAGGAGGGAGAATGGGGGGAAAGGTACAGGGAATAAGAAGCATAAATGGTAGGTATAAAATAGACAGGAGGGGTTAAGAATAGTGTAGGAAATGGAGAAGCTAAAGAACTTATATGTATGACCCATGGACATGAACTATAATATAAGTCATGTTGGATTAAAGACCATTATACTGGTCTCATTTTAACTGGATTACCTCTGAAAAGACACTCTCTCCACATAAAGTCACATTCTAAGGTACTGCAGGTTAGGGTTAAACTCAAATTTTATTTTTCTCTTAATAACTCATTTTAAGGGTTCAATTTCTTGATAGAAAAATATCTTGTCAACAGCTCTATGAAATTATTTGAAATAAATTTGATATAAACAAGAGCCTACCTATATAATGCAGAATAGTGGTAATCCAGGTATTTAGGGTTACAGTGACTGTATCTTGTAAGGAGTCCTCTTACTAGATGTCTGGATAGCTAGCATAATAGAAAAAGTGGGCAGTTTAAAATCAGAAATATACTAGTTGTATGATCTTGGGTCAAGTACAATATCTCATCATCTTTTAATGGGCAAAGCACCATCTATTTTTCTTACTTCATGCTTACAGCTAGAAAAAGCAGAATCAAATTTGAGAATAGCTAACCAAATCTAAGTTTACTTGAACATGTGACATGATTTTTGTATAATAATAAAAAGAACATTTCATAGTGGTTTATGTTTGAATATCTTCTATTTGTGATCACCTCAGTTTTAAAAAATTTTACGCTATATTTATTTCAGTAACCTTCTTAAAATCCTTTTTGCAATGAGGCAAAGTATACATACATATATACATACATACACACATACATATATATCTTGCAATTATGGTAGAATAAAGTGAGATGTTTGTATAGTTCATAGCAAAAGTATGATAATCAACTGATAATTTTTATTACAAGTATGCAGCATCATAATCATGCATAAGATTTACTTTTAAAGCGACAGATTTAGAGGATTTTCACTGGTTTTATTAGAATGTCTTTTTGGCTCGGCTGGTGTAGCTCAGTGGACTGAGTGCAGGCCTATGAACCCAAGTGTCACTGGTTCCATTTCCAGTCGGGGCACATGCCTGGGTTGTGGGCCAGGTCCCTGGTGGGGGTGTGTGGGAGGCAACCACGCATTGATGTTTCTCTCCCTCTCTCTCTTCCTCCCTCCTTCTCTCTCTAAAAGTGAATAAATAAAATCTTTAAAGAAAAAGAATGTCTCTTTGATCACACACATTAATAATGGACAGTGCAGTATTGTAAAAAGTGTGGCAGGGTAAAAAGCATAGAGCAAACTATGCTCTGTGCTTTTAATATGCTATATAATACTGAGTGAATTTCTTGTCACTTCACCTCTCTGTACCTCAATTCCAAACCTGTAAAACGTGTCAGGAGGGAGGCTGTCAGGCAACCTAAGGCCCGTGTTTAGGGGTTACTCTTTCTGAAGCAATGTTGTGCAATAGTGACACCTAGTGACTCCACCAATAATTCAGCAATCATTCAGCAATAATTTGTGGACAATACTGTCCTCTAAATATGGATGATACACTTTGTGACTTAGCTAAAAACATTAAAATCATTTTTCACACCCCCTCCCCAAATGTAGATTTTAGAAACACCAATTAAATTTAACAGCAGCATTAACAACTGGGCACATAATATCTGATATAGCCTTCAAAAATCATAACATATCCAGAGTTAAGTTCAACTATTCTTACATGAGACTGAAACTTTTTCCCTTCCATTGAAAGTGGAAGAGTTGGAATTTGAATTCAGAGGTGTTTCAGTATATGTTACATGCCCTTAGGCACTGTAATAGACATTTAACATCTATCTATTAAATGAATGCTAGGTAAAGCAAATTCATCAATATTTGTGTTTGCATGTATAGCTTTAGAAACTTTGGAGTTATTGCTGCCTTTTAGATAAAGAATTTAAAAAATTATTCATTGATTTTAGAAAGAGAGAGAGAGAGAGGAGCGGGGAGAGAGATGTGCTGTTCTACTCATTTACGGATTCATTGGTTGATTCTTGTAAGTGCCCCGACCGGAGATCAAACCCACAACCTTGGTGTATGGGATGATGCTGTAACCAACTGACTCACCGGGTCAAAGCTAAAGAACTTTTTCTTGAGTTTATACCAAAAACCATGAAGTAAAAACAACTACAGTATATCTTTCTAAACAAATAAATTTGAGAGCTATATCCACAAAGAGACTCTTCTTTATAAACAACATTAATACTAAATCAGTTTTTTTTAAAGATAATGAATAGCTGGCATTATTATTTAATCAGGAAAATACAAGCCTTGGCTAAACTACTACCACAACTCAAATTGACTTTGCCTCTGTTAAAATTCCTATATAGTATTTAGTGTTTGTTCTCATTAATGAGATATCTTGATTTTTTTCCTCTTTTCAGGTTCATAGATCTTGTTTCCACACTATAGCATTAAGATATTTCAGCGTTCAGAGCATTTTTAAGTGTATTTTATTGATTATGCTATTACAGTTTTCCCAATTCTCCCCCTTATTCCCCCTCCACCCCCAACCCTCCAGCATCCCTCTCTTAGTTCAGGTTGTACATATAAGTTTTTCAAGTTCTCTGTTTCCTATACCATTTTTATCTCTCCCTGTCTATTTAATGCCTACTAATTATGCTTCTTCTTCTCTGTACATTTTCCTCCCTATTCCTCTCCTCCTTCTCCCCACTGAAAACCCTCCATGTGATCTCCATTTCTCTGATTCTGTTCCTGTTCTAGTTGTTTGCTTAGTTTTTGTTTTTATTGTCTTTCTTTCTTTTATTTTTTAGGTTTATTTGTTGATAGTTGTGAGTTTGTCGTCATTTTACCGTTCATATTTTTTATCTTCCTTTTCTTAGATAAGTCTCTTTAACATTTCATATAATAATAGTTTAGTGATGGTGAACTCCTCTAACTTGCCCTTACCTGGGAAGCACTTTATCTGCCCTTCCATTCTAAATGATAGTTTTGCTGGATAGAGTATTCTTGAATGTAGGTTCTTGGCTTTCATGACTTCAAATACTTCTTTCCAGCCCCTTCTTGCCTGTAAGGTTCTTTCGAGAAATCAGTTGATAGCTTTATGGGTACACCTTTGTAGGTAACTCTTTCCTTTCCTCTTGCTGTTTTTAAGATTCTCTCTTTGTCTTTAATCTTGGATAACTTAACAATAATGTGCCTTGGTGTGTTCCTGTTTGGGTCCAACTTCTTTGGGACTCTCTGGGCTTCCTGGACTTCCTGAAAGGCCATTTCCTTCACCAGATTGGGGGAGTTTTCCTTCATTGTTTGTTCAAATAAGTTTTCAATTTCTTGTTGTTGTTCTTCTCTTTCTGCACCCCTATAATTTCGATATTGGAACATTTCAGGTTGTCCCAGAGGTTTATAAGACTCTCTTTGCTTTTTTGAATTCTTGTTTCTTCATTCTGTTTCAGTTGGATGTTTATTTTTTTCTTTTGTTCCAAATCATTGCTTTGAGTCCTGGTGTCCTTCCTGTCACTGTTTGTTCCCTGAGTATTTTGCTTTATGTCATTTTGGGTATCTTTCATTTGTTCTTTCATTTTTTGACCAAGCTCCATCAGTTCTGTGAGCATTTTGATTACCAGGGCTTTAAATTATCCATCAGATAGGTTGGCTATATACTCTTTGCTTAGCTCTCTTTCTGAGGTTTTGCTCTGTTCTTTCATTTTGGCCTTATTTCTTTGTTGGGGGCCCCTATTAAGTTGTAAGGGGGTGGGGACTTAGGTATTCACCTGGGCAGGGCAAGCCTCCTTGCTGTGCTGCCTGTTGGGGAGGGGTCAGAGAGGAAACAGTGCAACTGGTCTGGTCATCTCTAGCCCACATTCTTTCTTTATTTTTTTTTAGAAAGTATTATTATTATTATTTTTAATTTTAATCATTGTTCAAGTACAGTTTTTTGCCTTTTACTCCCATTCCAGCTCACCCACCCATCCCTCCCCACTTCCCTCCCATTATCTCCCTTCCCCCCAGTTTTTGTCCATGTGTCCTTTATATTTGTTCCTGTAAACCCTTCCCATTCTCCCCTGAAATTCCCTCTTCTCTCCCCTCTGGTCACTGTCAGCCTGTCCTCTATTTCAGTGTCTTTGACTATATTTTGCTTATTTCTTTGTTTAGATTCCTATTGAAGGTGAGATCATATGGTATTTGTCTTTCACCGCCTGGCTTATTTCACTTAGCATAATGCTTTCCAGTTCCATCCATGCTGTTGCAAAGGGTAGGAGCTCCTTCTTTCTTTCTGCTGCATAGAATTCCATTGTATAAACATACCATAGTTTTTTGATCCATTCATTTACTGATGGGCATCTAGGTTGTCAGCACCAACTTACACCTTACACAAAAATAAATTCAAGGTGGATAAAAGACTTAAATAGAAACTGTGACACCATTAAAGTCCTAGAGGAGAACATAGGTAGGAAAATCTCAGATATTTCACGCAGAAACATTTTTACTGACATGTCCCCTAGAGCAAGGGACATAAAGGAAAGAATAAACAAATGGGACCTCATTAAAATAAAAAGCTTCTGCACAGCTAAAGAAAACAGTATCAAAATAAAAAGAGAACCAACTGTATGGGAAAACATATTTGCCAATAATACCTGAGACAAGGGTTTAATCTCTAGCCTACTTTCCAATAGAGTGAGACTGGAAGTTTCTCCCACCATGGCAACTGCGGTAGTCCATAGCCACCTCTGCGTCTCAGTTTCCCCTTAAGTCAGCTTCTGCCACCTGGCTGCAGGCAGCTCTGCCCCCAGGGCCTACCGCCTCACTGCAGTTTCTCTCCATCCACCACCTTACTGGTCTGGTTGTTTTGTTTGACTGTTTCTTTATTTCTGTGGTTGTCGGAGTTCCATGCAGTTTGATTTTCTGGCACTTCTGGTTGTTTATTGATTTTCGTTTGGTGGTTACCCTCCTTTTGGTTGTGCGAGGAAGTAAAGGGTTTCTACCTATGCCTCCATCTTGGCTGGAACCCAGAGCATGTTTTATATTCTTGTCTTTACCTTCACCCCAAACACATGGTTTTTCTTACCTACACAATAAAGTTACCAACCTACCCAGAAGCCAAACTTTTCCATAGCATGGCCTGAAACCATTTTGTCTGCTTTCTCTCTAGTTCTGTTGACTCTGCATTTCAGTGCAATTAGGTAAACCACTAATTGTTCTGCTATACATTAATCATTTGCATGAAATTCCTTCCCATTGTGTCATTCCCAGTAAAGCTTCCTGGAAGGTACATCACAGAAATGGAAGTCATCTTTCTCTTCTGACTGTCACATCATTTTGTCATTTGCTCTATCTTCCTTCTACCTCTCTGGTTTCCTTTCTCGGTATTTTTTTACAGGCTCCTTTTCTCCTATCTATCCCTGAAATACCGGAGTTTCTCAGGAGTCTGCCTATGCTTTCTTCTTTTCTCACTCTATATACTTTTCTTAGGAAATTTATTTCACTCCAGCGCTTCGATTATGGCCAATATGCTGATGAGCCTGACCTAACAGAGCTCTCCTGAAATTCTAACTAGCATATTCAATTAGTTATTGGATATTGCTACCTGATTTTCACTACAAGCATCTCAAGATCAATATATGCACAAATGAACTCAAGACCTTTCCCCATTGAACCTATTTCCTTCTTCAGAGAATTTCCTATCTCACAGAAATGAAGCCACTATCTATTTAGTTGCTTAAATTAGAAACAGAGGAGTCACTCTTTCTCTTGCCTTCTCCTTCCCTGCGGACATCCAGTGAGTTACTCAGTCATGTTATACAAGCATCTACATATTTTTTTAAAAAGTGTCCACTTCTCTCCATAAAAATTGCCACTCCTCCAGTCCAGGCCATTGGCTCTCCACCCGCCCGCCCCCCCAACACTGTGATGGCCTTCCACTGTTCTCCCCACCTCCAGCCTTGGTCCTTTCTATTATAATTTCTACAGTGTAGAGTAATCTAAAATGTAGGGTGATTATCCCCATTTCCTTCTTAGTACTCCTTAATGGCTTCCTATAGAAGAAAAACTCCTTAAACTCAGTTTACAGAGCTCTTTGTATTAAGGGATAACCTTGTCCCTATCTCCTCATTCTTCATTTGGTATTCTAAATTTCAGCCATCATAAAATTTAGTTCTTCAAACCTGCCATGCCTCACATCCAAAGACTTTGTGCATTCTGTATAGTGCCTTCCAACCCCACACCCTTGCTTTTTGCCCTGATAACTCTGTATCAGTTTAGAAGTTATTCTTGCAGAAGCTCTCTTCAGTATGCATGCATCCTTATGATAGTGCCCACCCCTTGTCACAACATGCACCCCACTATTATAATTGCTTGTTAACTATCATCATTATTTTATTTGACAGATATTTATTGGAAGTGGTACTTCTCCCCTGTATGTAGAATTAGTCAATATACATGGTATTATGGAAGCATTTATGGTATGCGTAAGAGGGTCCAATTAATGCTTCTTAGGAGTTTCCATCTATATCCCTACTAGTTAAATCAGTGTTGATTTTGTAATTATTTGTTTTTTTTTAAATTACCTAACACAATAGATAGTAGCTGTATAGTTAATCCCATTAACTGTTGGATTTTAAACACATACAAAAAGTTTCACACTGTAAGAGGCCTCCAGCCAGCTATTACTCACAACCTAGCAGAGTTTTTGTTTGATATCACTTTGGAAATAATGGACTGTAAAAAAGTGAAGAAGTAGACTACTACAATAAAAAATATGGGGCACTGTCAGGACACTGTGATTAATAATTCTACCATTTGCCTTGGCTGGTATGGCTCAGTGGACTGAGTGCCTGCCTGTGAACCAAAAGGTTGCCAGTTCCATTCCCAGTCAGGGCACATGCCTGGGTTGCAGGTCAGATCCCTAGTAGAGGGTGCATGAGAGGCAAACAAACATTGATGTTTCTCTCTCTCTTTCTCCCTCCCACCCCATCTCTAAAAATAAATAAATAAATAAATAAATAAATAAATAAATAAATAAGTAAATAAAACATTTAAAAAATAATTCTACCACTTATTTGGTATTCACACTTGCTCAAGCCTCTTACCCTCTTTTAGCCTTGGTTTCCTCATCTGAAAAAGGAAGTTACAAAATCAAATGAGACAAAAGAAAATAAAAGCATAGCACCAAATGTAAAGGGCTATCCAAGTATTGTCTATTATTATTGCTATTGGAGTAAACACAGATCAGATCTCCCTGTTACTGGTCACCCCAGCTCTACAGGAAACAAGATTTCCAAATTATGCCCTTCATCTTCTTTTTACCATTTAAAGGGTAGACTTTGTACTTCAATAAATGTGTATTCATGAAAGTGGTTAAAAAACCACAAAGAAAGACAAGGCAAAAAAATTAACAAATAAATATTATAGGGACAAGAGAGGCAGAAGCAGGTGCCTATGAAAGTCTAGAATTTGGACATATGAACCGCCCCCCAAAATATCAATGCTTTCTCAGTAAAATGATAACCCATTGGGCTGGAAAGTTAGAATATCTGAGTTCAAGGATTAGTTTAGCTACTAACTTAACCACTAATCTCTCCATCCAACACTCTGGTCTTTCAGTTCCTTGATCTCCTTGGCTTGTATTATCTTTTCTTCCATCCTATCTCAGCCAGCCACTCACAAGACCACAAATCTCAAATGGCTACTTGATTCTGCCCACTGTGCTCCTTCAGTATTGCTGTAGATTGAATGTATCCCCTCAAAATCTGTATGTTGAAATCCTGATCGCCAATGTGATGGTATTGGGACGTGGGGACTTTTGTATGTGATTAGGACACAAGGGCTTATTTGGTGCTCTTATAAAAGGGACCCTGAGAGCTCCCTTCCCACTTTCAGCCATCTGTGAACCAAGAATCGGCCCTCACCAGACAGTGAATTTGCCAGCATCTTGACTTTGGGCTTCCCAGCCTCTAGAACTGTGAGAAAGAAACTCCTGTTGTTTATAAGCAACAAGTCTATGCTATTTTTGTTACAGCAGCCTGAACAGACAAAGATAAGTATTATTAATGTTTATCTCTGAAATGACTATTTTGTCTTTTCTCCATAAAACTCCTATCCAAACATTCCTCCTCTCCCCTTACTGATCTTGCCCCATACTTTATACTTGAGGAAAAGAGAATAAATATCAAGCAGAAACTCTCCTCTTCTGATCACTAAATCTATCTGTGTGTCTGAATCTTTACCTGTAACTGCTGCCTTTGTTCCCTTTACTATAAATTTCATGTTCATGTTCCCAAGCCAACATTTCTACGTATTCCCTGGATCCCATCTCCTCTCATTTTCTCAAAAACTGTTCTCCTAAAATATACACTCTCTCTTATACTATCATTTTTTCCTCTTGACTGTATTGTTCCCATTAGCCTAAAAATAAACTTACATATCCTTGTCCTTAGGAATCTTATTTTGACTCCAAGTATGCCTTTGTTACCTCCATTTTCAGATCTTCATAGAAAAATATCTTGAGATGTCTATTAGTGCTCCTTCCATTTCTTTACATCACATTTGCTTTTCATTGTGCTTGTCAAGGCACATAATTACACTGTGTTGGTCCAATGGTCAGATCTCTTTATTTTACTCTCAGCACGTTTCAGTATCATTGGCTATGCTTCGTTATCTTTAGCTTTTAAGTCACCACACTCTTGGGGTTTCTTCCCACTTCACTGGCTATTCCTTCTCCAGGTGCTTTGCTTGCTTCTTTTCCTCTGCTTTACCTCTAATCATGGGCCTGCTCTCTGAGAACATACTTTCCCTCAGCAGTTTTTTCCGTATGGTAATGACTCTCAGCTTCATACCTCTGGTCCCTTACAAAGAAGTCAAGACCCAGAACTTACATTAGATTTCTAATAAGCATATCAAACTTAAGGTGAATAAAATAAAAATACCCTCCTACCTCCCGCACACATTTTCTTCCCTAGTCTCTTTCATTTGGTATATGGTACAAACATCCCCTCGACCTCTTCTTCTCCCTTTTTTCTCACCTCTCCATTCAAAACATAATCAAGTCTGTGGGCTCTGCTCAAAGCACAGCTCATCTCCCTCCACATCTGTATCACTTTATCCCAAATTACTGTCATGCCTTCCTGGTTTCTGCAATTGTCTTCTGCTACTAATGTTGCTCCTCAACCCCTATGATCCATTCACCATGTAACAGGTGGAATAAACCTTTTTACAATATAAATCAGATTATATCACTCCCTTCCAGAGAATTCTCTACTGATTTCTTACCCATTTAAAGTAAATTCCAAACTTACTTCATGACTAGATCCCCATGGACAAATGAAGACCATAGAAGATCTGGCCCCTACCCTATCTCTTCAAGCTCATCTTGTACCACTTTCTCTACATTTCAGCTACAGCAATCTTTATAATGTTCCTTGAAAAAGCCAAGCACTTTCCTACCTTAGGGCTTTTGCAATGGGAGTCCCCCTTATCTGCAATGTTCTCTTTTCCAATACCTCCATGTTTGGCTTTTTATTTTTTATGTTACTGAAGTCTCAGCAAAATGTCAGTTCTCCAAAGAGGCTTTCCCTAACCACTCAGTCTAAAGTAACTCCTCCCCCAATCTCTCTCACTTCACACTATTTTACTTCTTCACTACATTTACCATTATCCACAATTTCTATGTTCATATACTGTTTACCTGTTTATTTTCTATCTTCTGTTTAAGCTCCATGACAATAGGAACTTGTAGTGTTTCTTACCATTGTATTCATAATGCCTAATGAAGTAGCAGGTTCCTTAAAAAGATTTTATGAGTGCCTATCCCTGAGTAAATCAATCGATCAACTCGCATTTGTGGGCTTACTACTGCTGGACTTAACTTGAGGTCTGGAGAATACAAAGGCAAATAAGGCACGGCTCCCTATGAATCTCAACCATTCATACCTTCCAGAAACATTTACTGAATACACATTATGCTGTGTTCCAGTACCTGGAACATCTCAGTGCTGTTCCATTTCAGTGTTCAGTGTCCTGTTCAGTAAAATGGAGTTTTGTTCAGCATCTCTACTTCACAGAAGTGTATAAACAGGATGAGTATGAAAATAATGTACAAAATATGAAGTGTTATAAAAATGCTATTTTATATATTACTATTACCGCACCTGCCTCTTTCCTTTTGTTTGGTAAAGGGCAGGAGGTCACAACACCTGAGAGCCAATTGACAAAAACAGCAGTATAAATTTTGATACTCACAGAAATCAATAAAAGGAATGCCCTTTTCAGAGGCACATGGTGACAAAATGTATGAGAGCACAAATTCTTTAGGTGGGACAGTAATAAGTGTTAAT
This sequence comes from Tonatia bakeri, assembly GCA_004024845.1. NCBI lineage: Eukaryota > Metazoa > Chordata > Mammalia > Chiroptera > Phyllostomidae > Tonatia > Tonatia bakeri. Next base: position 37,757 of record PVIA01001936.1, read on the forward strand.
TTTCTCCACTTCTGTTGCACAAATAATAATTCTGAGTAACTATGGGAAATCAGGAAATGGGCTGTGGCCTCCTTGGTGACACTCATGCCTGCTGTCACTCTCCATCACCTCATCGGATCTTTCATGGACTGTAAAAAAAGGCGCACCTAGAGGGAGGTCAGGGGCCTGTCAAGGGCCCACAGGGCCCTTATAAGAACTCCTCAGTGATGTGCCTGACGCACAGTATGTGTGCAACGACTGTCCTTCATCCTTCAGAAGCACTGACCTAAAGTGCTTGTCCACTGTGATAAAGCCAACAGAAATAGGCGGGGGTGAGGGGCGTTGGGGCAAGGGAGGAGAGCCTTTCCAGGATCAGCAACCATTACTGGAATGCATCTCTGATTATGTGGCGCATGTGAAGGATTTGCGGATATTCACCATTTGTACAATACTCAGCGCTTAATAAAATTAATTTTGCAGTCAGTCTTGACTGACCTGTCTTACTTGCAAATAAAATGAGAAACAAGAGGAATGGACAGCATAATGAAGAGAGAGGTGGGATGAAGGAGGAAAGAAGCATTGCGGGGTGGCAGTGGTGGTGGGATGGAGAAAAAGGTCTGTGGCTGTTTCCCCAGAGTCTGACAACGGAGCGGATGTTTGCTCCCTTTAACCGAAGCGTGAGCAAAGGCATTCCTGGGGGCTACCGGAAAGGAATGACCGCAGGAGAGGAGGGGCTAGTGCCCTTCCTGGAAAGGGAGAGAGTGGAGAAAAATGGACTGTACCTGCAATTCTTTCAGCATACTCCACTGACCCTGGTGCCGCCCTAACGCCCAGCAACCGCCACGTACACCCCGCGCGCTGCTCTAGGGTAAAATGCCAGGGCTCTTCCCAAGGTGGGAGGGTGGGGCCTGGGCGGTGGGCGGGGCTTGGCGGGTGGGGGCGGGACTGGTGGCGCAACGCGATTAAGTTGCCTCGTGGCTGCCGCCGCTTACTGACACAGGAGCTGTGGGGTTCTCCCGGACCTTCTGGTGTGTGCTTTGGTCTATTCGACCTTTTTCTTTTGACATCTCTTGAATATTGACCTATTGGGTTGTAAAGGTTCAGGCACATAGTTGGTGACAGGGCCCTTTAGCCAAAAAGTAGCATCAGTGGCTGCACGTGCCAGAACTAACTTGTGACAAATCAGATCTTGTTTCCCCTTAAGTCAGCTTAAATACCATACAAGAACATAGTTTCTGGGGTCAGTACTGCTACTTTATAGCTATGGGACCGCAGGCAAATACATAAGTTTTATAATCACAACAGACCTTTTCTACTCCAAAAGCAGAGCAGAAAATAACTTTTAATCCTTGCTGAGGTATGTACACCAGCATATTGGGTTGTAAAGGTCCAAGCACATAGCTGAGATATGCTGAAGGTGAAAGGGGATTATAAGCTTCAGTTTTAAGTTTATAGTTTTTCAGTTTTGAGCTTCAACTTTTTCGTCTGTAAAGGACGTGGTGGTGTGAATTAAATGACGTGTTTGGAACAGGGATTGGTACAAAGTAAACACTCAATACACTACTATCAATATAGACTCTTTGGTTCCGCCTCCCCACCCCCACCCCCGCATGAAATCTCATACGGAAAGCTTCATATAAAACAAAAGAAAGCATAGTTGCTCTGGTTGAAGGTGGGCCCAAAAGCTTTGGCTTCTCAGTTCCAAAGGTGGTCTATAAGGTTCTCTGATGGAATCCCCAAGCTTCCTAACATACAGATGAAAACAACTTATTGCAGAAAGGCCAAAGTTCTTATAAAGACAAACTGCCCTTTTCTATTGTTACTCCAAACAAGTTTTACTTCTGCACACACTGTATTCCTCTCTGTCTCCATGTCTTTCCCTAGTTATTCCATCTATTGAGAGTGTTCTGTTCATTTTTTAAAAAAATGCTTTATTTATTTATTTTTACAGAGAGGAGAAGGGAGGGAGAAAGAGAGAAACATCGATGTGAGAGAGAAAAACAGTGATGGGTTGCTTTTCACATGCACCACAACCTGGGACAGTGCCCACAACCCAGGTGTGTACCCTGGCTAGGTATCGAACCAGTGACCTTTCTCTTTGTGGGACAATATTCAACCAACTGAGCCAGACCAGTCAGGGTTCTTCTCCTTATTTATCATCTGAAGTCTGATTAAAATTACAGCTCTTTTCTGGGTGACCAAATAAGAAATTTTCATTTTATTAAAATCCCCTTTCACCTTCAGCATATCTCAGCTATGTGCTTGGACCTTTACAACCCAATATGCTGGTGTACATACCTCAGCAAGGATTAAAAGTTATTTTCTGCTCTGTTTTGGGGGTAGAAAAGGTCTGTTGTGATTATAAGGCTTATGTGATTTCCTTATGTGACTATAAGGAAATGCTTTGTTCTCATGGTAGCAAAAGGAAAAGCAGGAAAGTTCCCAAGCATCATGGGAGGAGAGACAAATGGTAGAGCTGTGAAGGGGAGTCTGATGCCTCCAGGGCACTGCTCTGTGCCCCAGACACAACCTTTGTGGTTATGGGATGACACTTCAACCAACTGAGTAACCTGGCCAGTGTCACTGTGTCTTCTGATTGGAGCTCTTAAGCCATTTACCTTTAAAGTGATTATTGATAGGTACATATTTACTGCCATTTTATTCTTTTAACTATATTCCTTTCTCCTCTTCCTTCTCCTTTTCCTCTTCCTTCTTCTTCTTCTAGAAGGCCCTTTAATGTGTGTTATATTACTGGTTTTGTGGTAACAAATTCCTTTAGCTGGTTAAAGTAGTCTTGGTTGTAGGTCCTTGCTTTTCATCACTTTGAATATTTTATGGCATTATTTTCTGGCTTGAAATATTTTTGTTGTTGTTGTTGAGGAATCAGCTGACAGTCTTATAGGAGTTCCCTTGTAGGTAACTGTCTTTTTCTTGCTGCTTTTAAGATTCTCTCTCTTTAAACTGCCATTTTAATTATGATGTGTCTTGGTGTGTGGGTCTCTGTGGGTCCATCTTGTTTGGGACTCTCCGAGGTTTTTGGTCTTGTGTGTGTTTTTCCTTTATCAGGTTAAGGACATTTTTATTATTTCTTCGAATAGGTTCTCAATTCCTTACTCTCTTTCTTCTCCTTCTCATACCCCTATCATGTGGATGTTGTTACACTTCATGTTGTCCCAAAAATCCATTAACTGTCCTCATTAAACATTTTTTCTTGTTGCTCTGAGTGTTTTCTGCTACATTGTCTTCCAAATTGCTTATTCTTTCCTCTGCTTTATCCAAACTACTATTTATTCCTTCTAGTGTATTCTTCATTTCAGGTATTGTATTCTTTATTTCTGACTGGTTCTTTTTGATGGTTTGTATTTTCTTTTTTTTCTTTTATGCTTGCTTTATTTCTGTTGAAGTTCTCATTAAGTACCTTGAGCATCCTTATAACCATCCTTTGAACTCTATATCTGGTAAATTGCTTGCCTCCATTTCATTTAGCTCTTTTTACAGAGATTTCTCCTGTTTTTTTTCCCTCCTTCATTTTTGTATCCCCATTTTGGCTGCCTCTTTGTTTTTGCTTTCTATGTATTAGGTAGATCTACTATGACTCCCCATTTTTGTAGGGTGCCCTTATGTAGTAAGTGTCACGTGGGACCCAATGGTGCAGTCTCCTTGATCACCTGAGCTGGGTGCTCCAAGAATGTTCCTTGTGTGGGTTATGTGGGCCCTCTTGTTGTAATTGAGTCTTGATTGTTATTGGCCCATTTGTGCATGGTATCAACCCTCAGGCTGACTATGAGGATCAACCCCAACCACAGTGTGCAACTGCTGTTATGGTGCTGAACAAATAGAGCAGAATTTGCCTCAGCAGGGTCTGGTGTTTTGTGGGATCTCTCTTTGGATATGCCACTTATGAAACGAAATGGACCCTGCTCTGATGTTGTCTGAGCTGGCCACTAAATGTACTGTTCTGGAGCCTCTTGGTGGGGACACTGGTGTAGACCACTATCAGACACTGCCTGTGACTGGCCCTGAGCAACATGATTAGAGCTACAAAACAATCTACAGTTTGTGGCTTCCTCTTCTGGCCCTGACTGTGTGTGGGAAGGATGAAGCTGTGCACCAAGGCTGGCTTTTATTATCAATGGGCCTGAGGACAGATCAGCAAAAGTCCCAAGGAACCCCAAGATCTGCCTACATCTGCCTACGCTTGTCAGTTGTCTGTTAGGCTCAGTCACTGAAAGAACCTCTGGAGGCACTCGTGTTGCACGAGGTAGGTTCTCAGTGAGCCACCAGGTAGGGGTGAGTGGTGTTCATCAGATTGATACAGGTTCAAACTCTGTGCCAGCACTGGGTCTGAGGCCATTCAGCAAAAGTTCAGGGCATACCAAGTCTAGCTGCCAGCAGCAGTGTGTATACACACCTTTGTGGTGGGTGGGGTGTCAGGGAGTCATCAAGGTGAGGCCAGCGGAGTTTATCAGGCCCAAACAGACCCAGATTTGGCCATTCGAAGACAGGGCTCTGCACAAGTAGGGTGTGCAAGGAAAAAATTTTCCTTGTCCTAGAGCCAGATATATAAGTGTCCCAGATTCTGCCAAGAGCCCATTCTCAGCACTGTGGGATTACCAGGAGTTGGGAGAGGTGGAGGAGTTTGTCAAAGTTGGGGGAAGTTGAGGGGAGTGGCCCCTGCCACAGGACCTTACAACTTAAGTCTATCTTAGATTCTACCCAGGCCTCGGCAGAATGCAGTCAGCAAGAGTCAGGAGGGTGGGGCTGCTGAGATCCTGAAGAGTGGGGTTTGGGGATCCCCTGTGAGGAGGGGGCACCAGTGTTTCATGGAAAAGTGGGAAGAATGGCTCCGCCCCAAAGCTATGCAATTCAGTCGCTGACACCCCCTGGATTTGCCGGGACTCCCAACATGCACGCCCTGGCCAAGGCAGCTGATTCTTCAGCAGGGGGGAAGCTCCACAGGGCTGGGCAACTGGGAATCCAGAGGGTGGGGCTGATGCCAAATGGAGGGGAGTGCTCCACCCAAGAAAGATGGCACCTGCAATGTGGGTGGGTGACTCAGCATAGGGGTCCTGGCTGCTATCCTCTCAACTCTTTCCCCAGAGCCACAAACCTCAGTTTATCCTAGCATGATTCTTGTCTGTTCTGCCCTCTCTCCTTCAGAGACCAGGGTGAGAGGCTGCAAATGAGGTTTTGTGTGTTGGCCCTTTAAAAATGCACCAATGTCTCTAGCAGACTCTCATCTCTCCCTGGTGGACAGACTGCTGATTTTCTCAGCCAGATGTTATGTGGGCACCTCTTCCTGGCCCGGTGCTCTGAGCTGTGGTGATCAGCTTGGGGGCTTCTCAGGGGGAACCTCCACAGCTCAGACATCCCTCTGGAACCTCAGGAGCTGGGCCAGGGTTTGTTGAGTCTCTCCCTTCCTACTACTCTTGATGTGGCTTCTTCTCTAGATCCTTGGTTTTAAGACTTCTCTTCAGCTTGTCTTCAGATGGTTATTATGGTTGATTGATCTATATGTTAGTTATAATTCCAGTTTTGTCCTGGGAGGAGGTGAGTGTAACATCTACCTGCTCTACCACCATATTGGATCCTGGAGAACACTTCTGAATCATTAATTTGGATCATAAATATTTGTACATATCTTTTTTCCTTGTAAGATTTTAAAGGCAAGTATCCTGTCTTATTCACATTTGTATTCTGCAGTGTCAGCCATCCACAAGAACTGAAGTAGCATTAAAAACAGAGCCCTTGCGTATCTTGTTCATCACTGTATTCCCCAGTATCTAGCATAAGGCCTGGCTCATAGCAGGCATGCTGTAAGTGTACTTGAATGAGTGAATGAATGGATTTTAAAACATAAACTTCATTATGGCAGGAATCTTTGTTTTATTCATTGCAAAATGAATATTTGAACATTGCCATGTGAATAAATAATTTTGGGAAGGTTTAACATTCATTATATGAAACAAAAATTCTTGAATCTATATATTTTCGCAGAACTCAAATGTGTGTATTTATGTTAACTTTCACCCAACTAATTCAGTAGAGGATATATCTTTCTGAAAATAAGATATCCCTCAGAAATGCAAGAGTAAAACTTGAAAGAATCATAATAAAATGGGTGTTTACATTAAGAGTAGTTTCAGTTTTCTTCCTTGTGTTTTTCTGTATTCTTAATTTTCTGTAATTAAAATATATTATTTTATAGTCAGAAAAAATAATCAATACTGTTTTAAAGGACTGTAATGGATGAGAGTGTTTGCAAATGCAAATGATTGGTTCAGGAAATTTTGAGGGCACCCAAGTCCAGTCAAGGTTATTTGGCATTAATACCAAAGAGAAAAATACTGAAATGTGAAAATCACTTAGAGATCTGAAACATAATCAGCCTATCTAAGGAAAAGAAAAAAAAAACTTCTCACAGGGAATATGAATGCCACTGGTCATAGGAATTAAAAGGGCATTGAAGAACTTTCAGTGTTTGTTTAGCATCATCCTTGGAAGTATGACATCCTGCTCTGGACTGAACTGTGTCCTCCTCATTTCCCCACCTCCTTGCTAATTCATATTTTGAAGCTCTAACCTCCAATGTGATTGTATTTCAAGTTGGGGCCTTTCGGAGATAATTAGGTATAGATGAGGTCAGAAGGGTAGGGCCCTGATGATGGGATCAGGATTCTAAGAAGAGAAACAAGAGAACTTGCACACTCTTCTCCATCCCCATTTCTTTCTCACCCTGTGAGAACACAGTGAGAAGGAGGCCAAGGGCAAGCCAGGAGGACCGCTCTCATCAGCACCCTCGTGTTAGTCTCTCAGCCTCTGGAACTGGGAGAAAATACTCATCTGTTGTTTAAGCTGCTCAGTCTATGGTATTTTGTTAGACAGCCTGAGGTGACTAAGTCAGACTAAGCAGACTAAGATCTGAACTGTTATGTGCCAGATAGTTTTCTACAGTGGAAGAAGACCCCCTCACTGATTAGGTCAATAAATGTTTATTAAATACCTACTATCTTCCATGCTCTATGCAAAATGCTAAGGACTCACCAGATGACCAACATGGTGCTCCCACCCATAATTGGCTGACTTAATAGGAGAAAAACACGTAAAACAAGTAACAAAAAAGGGGTTATGAGTGCCCTGACAGAAGTATGTGTAGGGTAAATACACTCTTCTTTCAGGGACCTGAATGTAAGAATAATTGTTTCCATCTGTGGTTGGGGTTGAGTAAATTTGGTTGGCCTGATCAATGCTCTGACTCAGGTTAACATCTAGGTTCCAGATAGCTGCAAGAGAAAGAACCAGTGAAGATACTTTGTGCACTTTAACATTCTGGTGGGGCCAATCAGACATAATAAGAGGAGCAGAAATGGATGTAAGGCATATTAGTAGTGAAAGTGAGGGTAGAAACTGATGAGGCACTGGATTATGGTATTTAAAAACAAACAAACAAACAAACACACACACACAGAGGAGCCAAAAAAAGAGGAGCCATCTCAACACATGAGAGGCTAGGCGACCATGAATCATGAAGCTGTGACAGTGACAGTTAAATCAGAGAAAACTGTTGGCTAGCAGAACAGGATTCTGAGCCATCTTTCCCATGCGCCCTTTAAATTGTGGTAGTACATTAAAGTGTGTATGTCCCTATGCAAATTAAGATGTATGATGAAGGGGTGTTTGAAAAAAAAGAAGGTAGAGTGGTCAGGTTGAAGATGCAGAACATCACCTCCCACACGTAAAGGATAATGGCCAAAAATGCTGTTTAAAGAAATAGCCACACTTTTGGTTTTATTACATTTTAAGACTAGACATTACATATTTCACTATCCATTTTGATAAAAGTAGTCTCTGCTAGTTGCCAAAAGTAGCCTCTGTTAGCAGCTTTGTAACCATTATATTCAGCATCCTTTCTTTTCACCTTTAAAGTCGTACAGAAATCTCCCCTTGAACTTCTTCATCTTTATTGTGATATTCAGCTTTCTGGAGAAGCCTGAAGCCAAGCAAACCAATCAAGAGACTTCCAATTGGGGCCGTGATGAGGATGGCCAAAAATGCCACTGTCAACACATCCATTCCATATTCTTCTAACTGTTTGTCTCCATGTGATCTTGCTGTGTCCAAAGCAACAGATCCTATTGCAGCCTATAAGAGTTTAAAGGTAAATTTGGAAACACGCTACAATAAGCACATAGCCATAAGGTGAATTATTTTTAAACAAATTGCTTATTCTTTTCTCAACTAATAAAGTTCTATCAGTCTTCTTTCAAAGTATACTGAAGTTGGTTCTGATTGTTTGGAAACTGTCCCTGCCCTTGCATAGGGAAAAATGATGATGATTCATGTGTACCTATTTGCATAGGATAAGGTTACAAAAATATCAGGCAAATATATTTCAAAACACAGACTCATGATATTAATTAACTACAACATGATTCCATACACTAAATTTCTCCTGAATACAGATTAAAGTTACCGGTCATCTCATTCTTTCATGTTTAAGAATTTGGACTTAAGCCTGGCTGGCATAGCTCAGTGGATTGAGCGCGGGCTGCGAACCAAAGCATCGCAGGTTTGATTCCCAGTCAGGGCACATGCCTGGGTTGCAGGCCACGGCCCCCAGCAACCGCACATTGATGTCTCTCTCTCTACCCCTCCCTTCCCTCTCTAAAAATAAATAAATAAAATCTTAAAAAAAAAAGAATTTGGACTTAAGAAAGAGCAAGATGAGCCCTGGCCAGTGTGGCTCAGTTGGTTGGAGCATCATCCTGTGCACCGAAGGTTCGCTGCTTTGATTCCTGGTCAGTGGGTCAGGAGCGTCTGAAAAGCAACCGATCACTGTTTCTCTCTCTCATATTAATGCTTCTCTTCCTTTCTTTCTCCCTCCCTTCCCCTCTCTTTAAAAATAAATAAATGAAATCTTAAAAAAAGAGAAAAAACAAGATGAGAAATGCAGTGATACTTACTGGAAGAGGATGCACTTTTAAATGAAAAAAAAAAAGAGAAAGAATATCTATTGCTTTAGAGTCAAAACTAATTTTTAAACATCATGAAACTTGAAAGTGGTAAGAAACTTCAAAACCTGAAGTTAATCTCACTAAGTATTTGGTTTACTCTTTGCCTCAGGAGTTGTTAAAATGTTTCATTTAAAGTTTACCTACTGGGAAATCTTATGAAAATTCTCATTTTCTTTTAGAGGCAAAATACAGTATTAGCACACATGGGAAGATAACATGTTAGTCACTTTGGTTATTCTCTTATTCCACAGAACACATTAGCCTCTGGGACAGTGAAACAGAGGAGCAGACATCAGTACACACATGCTGAGCACAGTGGTCACCCCACCAGCTCTGGAACGTCCCTGGGGAACTGCTGGTGAGAAAGGTGAAAGCTGTCTAATTTAGTCCCTGCACTTAGACTTCTTTGTTATTGCAGATTACCTGGTACCATAACTAACTGAACATTTCACAAATTCTTGGCAGGAATTGTACATATTATGATATACATTTAACCCTTAAACAACATGGGTTTGAACCATGAAGGTCCACTTATATATGATTTTTTTCAATAAATATACAGTGGACTCTCCCTGTCTCTAGGTTTTGCAGCTGTGTGGATTCAACCAACAGTAGAGTGAAAACAGCATTTTCCATCTGTGACTGGGAATCTGTGTGTGCAGAGGGCTGAATGTATGCATTGTTCTACACTACTTTATAGAAGGGTCCTGAGCATCTTCAGATTTGGGTATCCACAGGAGGGTCCTGGAACCAATCACCCACCGATACAGAGGGATGGATGTCTGAGTTTGGGGCAGTCTAAAGTTGTACACAGATTTTCAACTGTGTGGAGCTCAGCATCCCTAACTCCTGCACTGTTCACAGGTCAGGCGTATATTTCTCTTTTAGTTCTCTGTTGTGTATGTGTGTATATATTTGGGGGTTTGTATGTATGCTGAGTTCTGATTTTAAAAGTGTTTTTGTAGTATCACAGAAACAAAAATGTTTGAAAACAACTAATACAGAAAAATATATAAGAAGTCTTGTTCCTTGTACTGTGACAAAAGGAGAAAAAAGAAAATTTTATACTTGTTTCACAGAACATACATTCTTCAACAGATCCTCCATAATTTGTATTTTAAAATTTGCTTTGCAATAGGAAGGTGCCATCTTTCAAAATTTAATGTTTAGAAAGAAATCTTTCATATAAAAGCTTCTAGACTGATGCTTTTAATATTTCAAAGTTACTAGAATGATTCCTTTCATGTTCACTGACTGAAGTTACCAGATGTGGTATGGAAGCTGAACACTGTGAGGGAGAAACTCTTCCACCTGTTGTAATATATTGACCTCACAGTATTCTTAGTCATTATGTCTCAGGCATCTTTGAAAGTCTGATGGAAAAAAAAAAAACCTTCTCTGGAATAATGTTCAAGCTCACAGCCACACAAAATCTGGCATATAATTACAGAGTATATACATCCTCCAAAGCTTCCTAAATTAAGAATATTTTACTTTTATTTCATGAAATTTGCATACTTAAATAACTGCAATACAATCAGAGATGGAAGAGTTAAATCTCATTTGCTATAATTACTTTAGAAAATACGCAATACAATCAGGAATATATTACATTGGCAACAAATCACACTCTAAACAGTGCTAATTTAATGAGCAATTATAGGCATTCTACCAAATTTATGGTCAGTGATTTCAAGCACCTATCAGTCCGTGCCTTGTTCATTAGAGTGCACAAATGTTGGGTTACATGGAAAGAACTGTGAATGACAGTTCAGCTAGCCTGAAAAATGTAATATCAACTAATAATCTAGCAAATCAGTAAAGCATTTTCTGAATTGTCAATACATGTTTCTACTTTTTAATATGAAGACCACAGTCTTTAACCAAGACCAAGCATAACCAATCATGAATCATGTTGACACTGAAGCATTTCTAAATACTAAGATGAGCCACGTCCTTTGTTTCTCTCTCTTCTTGGAAGATAATGAGGTGAAAAGAATTAATAATTATTTCTCTGGGGGATTTAGAGAGCTCTGACTGATAAAAATTCAAACTCTTTCCTCCTCCTCCTACCACTTCCCAGTAGTGTAGAGACTTAATTGGAATTTGTGATGTACCTTGGTGATCTAAATACATTTAAATGAGCTGTTATATTTAAGGAATCAATATACCAAAAATAAAACTTTTAAGAGTAGATTAGTACACACTCTTTTCACAGATCAAACGTCAATTACTTGTTTTCACCAAATTTGAATAAGCCCTCTTATTTAAAATTTCCAGGTATCAAATAGAAATAGGAGTTGAAAGGCTGAGCCATCCTGGCCATCGTTACCTGGACTGTGGCCTTCGGAAGCCATGCAAAAGAGATGAAGATCTTTTCCTTTATGTTAAAACCAGCAAAACACACCATCAGAAATGTAGTCAAAATTCGTATCAAAACTGCAATGCCCAGGGTGGCAACACAAAGGCCTGTTAAGAAATACTCATTTTTTAGACATAATAAAATACTGGGGGAGAAATTGAATCTCATAGTTATCGATTCAAAATACTATAAAAAACACTATCAACAGCAATAATCTAAATCTGTTAAAAATTTAAAAGCTAAAAATGGTTAGGCATAATTTGTCAAAACATCAATACAGCAACTGGCAAAAGTAGGTTTACAGTATCGAGTGTGTGAAACACAGTTTACTGTTTTATTATTTATTAATTATTGGTGTGTTAGAGGGAGGGGCATATACACTTTCCAGTTGTATGTAGCACTTAGAGCTGATGACTAACAAATGTGATGGTTGGTAAGTGTGCTGGTGTGTTTCTTAACAACATAGCTCACAAACGCTTCTTACAATGTCATTAAACATTTCTCCTCTACACATCATTGGACTTTAGGTCACTCTGCGTTGCAGTGTGGGACTCAGTTACATAAGGTGGCAGATCATTTACCATGTCTTTTTTAAACTGAATTAATTGAGGTGACATTGGTTAACAAAATTATACAGGTTTCAGGTGTACAATTCATTAATATTTGTCAGTTATTGCATTATTTATTTGTATTACAACAGTAAACCTATTTTGTCCACCCCTGTATTAGGATCAATCAGACTATTTATTCAAAAGAAAGTATTTTCCTTAGAATAAAATAAAAATTAATTAAATGTTTGAATTTCTACAAAGGAGATTTAAATGTTATTTCTCTTATGCTTTAAAGTGAAAAGCGTACTTTTTCCCATGTGTTTATATTCAACAAGAATTTATTAAGTGATAACAATGCATAAGAATATTTGGACTAGGTACTGGGTGTGCAAAATACATATAGACTTTGCTTCTATAAACTTCAAAGTCAGAGGAAGACAGAAACATAAACAAGTAATTAATAGACTGTAAGGTGAGTGAAGTATAAAAATATTGGTAAGAGAGCAAGAAGAGGAAAAATCAATATTTTCATCCAAATCGGTGAGAAATCTTATAGAGTCTAAGACCACAGGTGATATACAAAATACTTACCTGCCAGTATGGAGACAAGCAGCCAATCAGAACAGAGCTGGCGGGGCACTGACCAATCAAAATAGACACTGTCAGTGAACCACTGTTTTACCACACTGGTGTTTACACGGACTGCCCATTAGCCCTGGTTCACATTCACGGTACTTCACTCAGTCCTTTAGAATCCTTTGCTGATAAAAATAAGTTCACCCTGATTTGCAAAATAAGGGATTGTGACAAAAGGTGCTGCAGGCTGCTGGACCTGAGAAACGCACAGCTAAGGTGACTGGTAAATAATAGGGTGACTTTGTAAAAAAGTAACATTTGTTAGGTGTCTACTCTGTGCCACAGTCTGTATTGAGCCTTAAGTGAATTGCTTTACTTAATCTTGACAACCTGTGGGTTAACTGTTCTCATTTTACAGTTGAAAAAACTGAAATTCAGAAAGGATAAATAACTTGCCCATGTTCAAAAGGCTGTAAAACCCCAACAGACATTACCAGGGGATCTATCATGAACCTGCAATATGTTTTCTTTATAGAAAAGCTATGTGGCTCTTTGTTGAAGGGCGTTTCTCCCTGGTTGGTAAATTTTCAGAAGTATTCATTGCTTAAATACATGATACAAAAGATGATCTCATTCCCAGGAGGGAACGTTAAAAGTTTTAGGAGAGGATGATGTGAAAGTTTCACACACAATGAGTCTGAAAATCTGTAGGACTTCCACAAGTGGTGCTATCCAATTAGCAATGGCATGCAGGGTGGAGCAAAGGCAGGTTTACAGTTGTGAGTATGTACAACACAGTTTATTCTTGTATTGTTATTTGTCAATTGTTGTATTATTTGCCACACAAACAACTGTAGACCTACTTTTGTCCCACCCTGTATATTGATACAGATAAAAATTTTGGAAGCATATAGTAGTTCATAATCAAAGATACTGAGTGTAGAAGAGCTCAGAGATGTTATGTAGACAAGTAAGTAGCATATGAGCTTTAGAAAAAACTTAGATGAAGAGCAGCATTTAAGCCAATATATGTGAGTGTAAAGAAGGACTCAGTAAGCTCTGGAAAAGAGAAAGATTCAGAATTCAATGTAGAGAGTGTCTTAAAGGTTTTCCAAATAATGTTGAGAGCTCACATAAAATAAAGACCTATAGGTATTCAGTGAACTCAGCAATATAACCTTGGTCAGAGCAGGACTAGTGGTGTCATAGGGCAGGAGCTGGGCTGAAATGTATTGGATCAAAGAATAAGAATAAGTTAAAATGGAAAAAGGGGATATGGTTACTTACCTCTTTGGAAAAGTTTGGAAAGAGGAGAGAGGTAGATTAGTAGTTGAGGAGAGAAGTGAAATGGAGAAAGGATTTTTAATTGTGTTAAAATACACATAAAATTTACCATCTTAACACATTTTTAAGTATAGAGCTAAGTAGTATTAAGGTAAACATTCACATTTTTGTGTAATTAATCACTAGAATCTTTTCATCTTGCAAAACAAACTCTGTACCCACTAAACAAGAACTCTCCATTTCCCCCTCCCCCAAAGCCCTGGTAACTACCACTTGCTTTCTGTCTCTATGAATTTGACTACTCTGGATGTATCAGATAAGGGAAATCATAACAGTGTTCGTCTTTGTGATTGGCAGATTTCACTTAGTAGTGTCCTCAAGGTGCATCCATGTTGCAGCACATAATGCAGAATGGGAGAATATTATTTTAAGATAAGAGAGACTAGACTGTTTAAATTCTGAAGAGGAGAAAACTGACAAGTATGCACACGACAAGTGTATTTAAAGATGTATGAGAAGCATGAATGTGTGAGATGCAGAAGGAAGTGACAGGGGATCAGATCCTTGGATGGACAGAGATGATTGTGATGCCAAAAAAAGGAGGGAATATAGAGAACATAGGTGCAAATTAACTTTAAGTACAGTGCTATGAGTCAAGAGAGTTTAAATATGACTTTTAAATTCATAAACAAATAAAAGAAAGAATAACAAACATTTCTTTTCCGTGGGTACATGTTACGAAATTGATTAATTATCTTTAAAATTCTGGCCCTTGATCAGGACAAGGCTAGATGAAAACTCTATTCTTAAAAAAATATTTTAAGGCCTGTATTTTTTTGATAGTAGTAAACAGTATTTGTTTTCTTTACAAGGAACAGTTTTAAAGATATAAAATTTATTGTCGTGGACTGACAAACATTTTCTAAGGAACTACTTGAAAAGATAGATCATTATTAAATTTTTATATAATGTGACAGTGGGAAACACTGAACATACGCCTTCTAAAGATATTTCAACTGAATCTACAAAGAGTTGACTTTAGCCAAATCACTTCTTTTATGTTCTTACCTACAGTTTCTGGTCTGAGAGATGCAATTGATACCTCTGCTCCAATCAGTCCAAAGAGAAGGGGCTGAAAGATGTCCCAGGCAATGGAAACAATTTTTTCAACCTCTCCCTAAAAGAAACACACACACACACACACACACACAGAGATTTTTATTATGTAAAGTTACCAGTTCTGAATTTTACTAATTTGAAATGGGAGTCAATTTGAGCCAAGATAGACTTTATTTCTGTGACATCTATAAATTAAGAGGTTAGCTGGAGAGGGCAAAGATACTGCATAAAGATATTTCTAACAAAGTTATTATATGAGGTGCTTTAGTGTGGTTTGCAAATGGATCTTAATTATAGACAGTCTTATAATCTTAGGAGAACTTCTAGTTCTGAATACAAATTTGTGTGCATATTTACATATTGTTAATACTTAGTTTTATATCATAGTTTAAAATGTTATGTTCATTTTAACATACATTTTAACAGTAAGATTTAGAGATCTTATAATATTAGTACACATATCCAGATATGCACCTCATTATTGCTGCATAGGAATCTATGGTGTGGAAGTACCACATACATTCAATCATTTCTTTATTGATGGACCTTTAAATTGTTTCTAATTTCATTTTATCTTTATAAAACTACTGTTTAAGGTCAATTCAAATTATGCACAAAAATAAAATTCAGGCATAGTAAAGTGCTGTTCCAGGTATTAACTTACCACTTCTTGGCTTCTTTCACTATTGCTCTGAAGAAAATGGAGCCCGGCCCCTTAAATTTCTCCTTTGCTAGCTAGCACCATATTAAATCTTGTCAGTAGAGGGCGCAGAAGAGATATTGCCAAAGGAAGGTGCTCTTCCTGGTTTCAGTGGCTTTTCCAACTGAGCCTACACACCAGGCTCCTGCAGCCCAAGTGGCTTCCTCAGTGCCAGGATCCTACCTGGTGGCCGGCAGCTTCCCCTAGCCTACTCCTGGGGTGGTTTCATAGCCTACTCCCTTGGCAATACACCATCCCACATACCCTAGACAGTGGATTTCTCGGAAATTTAGAGGGTGGACTTAGAGCAAATTCTGCAGGCAGGGTACTACAGTCACTCCTCTGCCACCCAGTGAACTGAAGTTCTAAACAAGGTCTGGATTCTTAGCTCCTGAGTCAGGATAGGTGGAGTGGGTGGTGGGAAGGGGATGCTCTATTGAGCCCTACAGGTTTACAGCTGCTATTCCTATATTCTTTAGGGGTCTCTTTACATCTTATAAAATAATATTTAGTTAACAATAAACTTGGCATATTCCAGTTACTATGTGATTTCTTTGTCCTGATAAGGCCTGAAGTACTAACTTTATAATACATAATGCAAAAACCCTAGGAAAATATTGACACAACTGACTATAGTCTAACTAAAATATCTGTGGTCCAAAAAAAAGGTGATAAACCAGGAGAAACATCTGTACTAAGTATAGCAGAATAAGGAGCAATATCCAGTCAACAAGAAAAAGACATAGATTTGATAGAAAAATGGGCAGTGCCTATGCACAAGTATTTCACAGAAGAAACAAAAAGGAACAGAAGCGGCCAAAAAAAAGTTAAAACTGAGTAATCAGAGAAACAGAAATTAAAATAATATACCAGATTTTTATGGGGGGGGCAATCACATTGGAAAATCTACTGAGAAGTTTTAATAATGTCGAGTACTTGTCATATTTTTAAGGAAATTTACTAATTGGTAGGAGAGCAAATTGATAATGCTTTTCTAGGTAGGCAATTTATCAGTACGTATTACAGTGTTAAAGAACTTACATTTAACAGATTTTTTCAATCAACTAATAAGAACCCATATTTCTGGGTAACATTTTTTATTCTTAAAATTACACATCTTTAAGGATCTGCACTTCCATATATATAGTATTAAGAAGTTTGACAAGGAGGATTACATAGCTTCTCTATTTTCTTTGTTTTATTACCTGATATTTTATCAGGGTAAATATTCTATTTCCCCTTGGCTTATAAATGTTGAAAGACATAACATATGTGAGGGGGTTGGTTGGTTTATTTATATAGTAATATTCCTATGTCAGGCAAAAAGTTGTGTTTTCACATCAAAAGGAATCAGGTAATGACTTAGGTTCAAATCATGCTACCCGTTAACCACAAGCCACTTGCCACTCAGCACCTCATTTCCCTCATCTCCAAAACGAGAGGTTTATATTAGGTAACATACAATATCCCTCATCATTTAATGACAATGACTAGTTCTGCCAATGTATTTTCTTGTGGCTTTTTTATAACTTCAAAACTGAGGTGAATTTGTTTATAAAGAAAACAGACCAACTGAATGGGCTAAGGATGAAAGAAGATGAGCCTAGAAGGACAAAGACTGTATTGTCCCTGGAGAGAGAAGGCCACTTTGCACATCGGTGTGCACCATTGGTCAGAATCTCCAAACATGTAAGTCTTTTTCAAAGATGGACAAAAGGAGAAAAGAGAAGTGACGTTAAATATCTCTTCATGAGTTAAATGTCTACTTAAGCCGATCCTTTTCTTCTTAGAACATTTCAAGATTCAGAAGATCCAAATTACATCAGGAAAAGAAAATCCTCTGGCTACAAAGGTCATCAGAAAAAACACTGGATTTGAAAATGGAAAAAAGTACGCAAAAGAGCCTTTAAAAAGGTGAGTGCATTTGAATGCAATGAATGGCAAGATTAATGATTACATGGAAAACCAAGCATAAAAGTATGAAATAATGTCATAAAACTATAGACATAAGCAAAATTTTATAAAATATTTTAGCTGTTCAAAAATATAATGCAATAATATTGCTATAACACTGTTAAGTTTTTAAGTGTTTCATTTCCTATTTTCCACATAATAGTCACAACAATTCTTCAGAGATTTTCTTTATTTTATAGTTAGGAAAACTGAGTATTAAAGAAGTTAAATGACTTTTTGGGGGATTTACATCTAGAAAGTAGTAGACCTGGGATTGGAATCCCAATCTCTGTATTTTAAATTTCATGCTCTTTTTACTATGTTGTGCTACTCCAGAAATAGGCATAAAAATAATATGAGCTATTATTTACTGAGCTCATTCTATGACTAAGCACTTTGCTTTGTGTAGATTATTCATTTCACTGAATCCTCCACTCTAGAAGTTGTTGCTATTATCTCCCCCGATGTCCCCCCCACACTTTAGAGATATGGAAGTTGAAGTCTGAGAAATTAGAAGACTTATATGTGATAGTACAGCTACAAAATTGTACAGCTGAGGCTAGCCCAAGCAGAGCTCTTGACCCTGTGCTACACTACAGACCACAGGACAAACGTCCAAAACCTGAACTCATTGACCTGGTGCCTCCAGAAGTAGGAACTTCCCTGAGCACTAAAATACAAAAGATAGCACAGTGCCTGGCACATAATTGATTCAGTGAAGATTCATTTTCTTCCCTTTCTTTAGGGAACCATTTTGATAAACAGATGCTCCTCGATTTATGATAGGATTATGTCCCAACAGCCCATCAAAGTGGAAAATTCATTTAATATACCTAACTACCGAACATCGAGGCTTGGCCTAGCCTGTCTTAAATGTGCTCAGGACATGTATGCTAGCCTACAGTTAAGCAATCAGCTTTAGTTTCTTTTCAAGAGTAATTGTCTTCTTGTTCTCACCAGAAGCAGGAGACACAGATGGGCATTTCATACACGTGATGGGACACAAAAACATAACACAATATCCACACGATGCTGGCAACATGGTAGCATCAATTGTTTTCTCTGCTGACTGTGGGGCTGACAGGGAGCTGAGGCTTCCTGCCTCTGCCCAGGATCCTGAGAAGTGTCTGGTATCCCTAGCCCAGGAAAAGATCAAAAGTCAAAATTCCAAGTAGAGTTTCTACTGAATGTGTATTGCTTCAGCAGCAGCATCAAGTTGAAAATTTTTTAAGTCAAACCACTGTGAATCAGGGTCCCTCTGTAATCAAAACGTGAGTTCTCATCCTGGGTCTGCCACTCACTAGCTTTGCGACCTTGGGCAATCTCTCTGATATCACCACGCCTTCATGTCCTCATCTGTATAGCAGGTCAAATATATATATTCATCAAGGTTATTGCAAAAATAAATGAGATAACATATGTAAGATGTTAAAGATATTTTTCAGAAAAAAATGTATTGAGGAAAGGTCATGAGAGTCTGCTAGACCTCATCACATGAAAATATAAAATATTTATGTGTAAAAAATGAACAATATAAAAAGGTATGAAGGGTTAATATCATATATATGTATATGTGTCTATCTGTATTTTATAGATCAATAATGCATTAAACTTCAGAAGAAAATTGACAAAAGACAGATCAAAGAAAATGAAAAAATACAAGTAGCTAAATATATGAAAAAGTATTACATTTTGCTGCTAATCAAAGAAACAGAAATCAAGATACCACTTTTTACCTATCAGTATGGTACAGCCTTTTAAAAGGGAAAACTGATACTCTCAAACTAATAGTCAATAATATTGTAATAACTATGCATGTTGCCAGGTGTGTGCTGGAAGTAATGAGGGGAGCACTTTGTAAAATATTGTTAGGATTATCTAACCACTGTACCGTACACCTGAAACTAATACCAAATAATATTGAGTGTAAACTGTAATTGAAAAATAAAATAAAAAATAATCAATGTGAAACCTCTTTCATAGAGCAGTGTTATTTCTAGAAATTCATCCTATAAACTCAAAGATATGCTATACTTTGTTGATTTTATGATATACATTTTCTCACATTTAAACATCTCTGAAATTATGAAGTCATGTCATAATTGGCAACATTCTTTTTCTTTATTCTTAGTCTTGATAGTGCTTAGAGTCTATGACACATGGTATATATAAGGATATTTTATTGAAGCATCTTTTGTTCAACAGAAAATGGGAAACAATCTAAATGTGTGTGAGTAGGAGACTGGTTTAATAAAGTACAGTGTAGCCATAAAATGTAATACTCTGCAGCCCTTACAAAGAATAAGGAAGGCATCAGGGAACTACGACTATGATGTATTTTAAGTGGAGACATCAAGTTACAGATCGGTATATAAGTGGAGAAAAGAAAGTGTGTCTTTGGGCATCCATTTGTATGGGCATAGACAATAGCTTTTATGATAAAATAACTTCATTAATCGGATGTTAAGAAAGCATCTGAAAGAAAAATTAATCTAATCAGAAAAGGAGTTATGAGAAGGGCTTAAAATGAAACTCACTTTTTGGCCGGCCCACCCCAGGCCTGCGAGAAAAGCCAGGACCAATGTGCACAGTCCTCCGGAGCCGGGAAAGCCGAAGTACACACTGCTGAACACCGCGAACACAGACAGCCCCAAGACCAGGAAGGCTCGCTTGCACACGAGTTTGTCCTTGAGGGGGAAAGAAGCTTAATTACCTCAATTATTTCAGATAATGGACCTTCAATTACTGGTGTTTCCATCTTCAAGACTTAGTGGAAAGTCAAAATGCCTGCACCTGTACACATAAATGCATGATACAACATTCACTTTCCTTTACTCAGCAAAAGCAGAGATAACACATGTGCAAATATAGCTCCCTCTTTCAGGAGTAAGAGTTAGCTTCCTTCACAGTTATCAATGCAGAATTTTATAGGGTTGAATGGAATAGTAGAAAAAAGCACCATGGGCTTTGGAGCCAGATGCACCGGGGTTAAAATTCTAGCTCTTTCACATCACTGGTGTATGTGTGGCACGTTCCTGTGCCTCTCCAGGCTTCATTTCCTCCTCCCTGAGAGCTGTTACATCGCGGGCTTTTGTAAAGAATAAAGATGTGATGCCTGTTAGTTTTAGGCTCTCTGTTTACTCTTTAATGTTATGCACTTGGGGTTTTTCTTTCCAAATCCTTACATACCAAGAAGCTTTAAGAGACTATTGACTGAGTAGACTTTTGTTGTTCAGTTTTATTTTTATTTATTTATGTTGTTGATTTTTATTGTCTTAAGAAATGTGTACCTCTTTCCCTTTACTTTTCACTGTTCTGCCTTTAAAAATTCTTGATAACTTTAGAAGGCAGGCATGTCTTTAAGAATGCTTGACTTAAAGGCAGGCAGGATCTGAAGGGGAAATAACTGAGTTCATTTCCAGCTCCATTGCATTCTAGCTATGTGACCTTGTTCAAGCCACTTCCCCCGAAGTTTGGACTTCCTTATCAGTAAAATGATTGTGTGAATAGTACTCTCATCATGAGTTATTGTGTGGGTGCCACTGGATCAGTGCTTCCCAATAGAAGGGCCAGTGACGATGGAAATTTCTGTATCGGCACTGTCTGTGAAAATGCTCTCTGCTATAGCCACATGTAGCCAGTGGCTGCCCTATTAAACAGAGTGGTACTTTTCTGAACTAACCATATCACTTTACACATTTTCCTCTTCATTTTTTTGTGTGTAATTAGAAAGATCCTGTCACTTTCTTTTATGCATTCAAAAAATTTACAATATTTTTCACAATTTTCTTTTATAAGACAATTTTACCTCGAATTTTATGGAGCATAATGAAAAGTCAAATCAACACACTGGTAATGGATATATTACTTTTCTTAAAGTTGTAGACTTTTCTTAAAGTCTACTTAAGTTTCTTTCCTTAAAGTATATTTTATTGATTATGCTATTACAGTTGTCCCATTTTTTCTCCCCTTTGCCCCCCTTAGCCCTATGCACCCCCCATTCCCCTACCTTAGTTCATGTCTGTGGGTCACACAAATAAGTTCTTCAGCTTCTCCATTTCCCATATTCTTCTTAACTTCCCCCTGTCTACTTTGTCCCTACCATTTATGTTTCTTATTCCCTGTACCTTTTGCCCCATTCTTCCTCCTCCTCCTCCTCCCTACTGATAACCCTCCGTGTGATCTCTATTTCTGTGATTCTGTTCCTGTTCTAGTTGTTTGGTTTGTTTTTGTTTTCATTTTTTTAGGTTAGGTTTGTTGATAGTTGTGAATTTGTCATTTTACTGTTAATAGTTTTGATCTTTTTCTGTTTCTTTGATAATTCCCTTTAACATTTCATATAATAAGGGCTTGCTGATGATGAACTCCTTTAATTTGACCTTATCTGAAAAGCACTTTATCTGCCCTTCCATTCTAAATGATAGCTTTGCTGGTTAGAGTAATCTCGGATGTAGGTCCTTGCCTTTCATGACTTGGAATACTTCTTTCCAGCCCCTTCTTGCCTGCAAGGACTCTTTTTGGGAAATCAGCTGATAGTCTGATGGGAACTCCTTTGTAGATAATGGTCTCCTTTTCTCTTGCTGCTTTTAAGATTCTCTCATCTTTAATCTTGGCTAATGTAATTATGATGTGCCTTGGTGTGTGCTTTCTTGGGTCCAACTTCTTTGGAATTCTCTGAGCTTCCCAGACTTCCTGAAAGTCCATTTCCTTTGCCAGATTGGGGAAGTTCTCCTTCACTATTTTTTCAAATAAGTTTTCAATTTCTTGTTGTTTTTCTCCTTCTCGCACCCCTATGATTTAGATCTTGGAACATCTGCAGTTGTCCCAGAGCCCCTCTGCGTTTTTTCAAATTCTTGTTTCTTCATTCTGTTCTGATTGAATGTTTATTTCTTCCTTCTGTTCCAAATCATTTATTCCAAATCATTTGATTCCCAGTTTCCTTCCCTTCACTGTTGGTTCCCTGTATATTTTTCTTTATTTCACTATGCATAGCATTCACTTTTTCCTCTATTTAGTGACCATACTCAACCATTTCTGTGAGTATCCTGATTACCAGTGTTTTGAACTCTACATCTGATAGATTAGCTCTTTCATCACTTAGTTCTTTTACTGGAGCTTTGATCTGTTCTTTCATTTGGGCCATATTTCTTTGTCTTGTAACACCTGTTATGTTGTAAGGGGTGGAGCCTTAGGTATTCACCAGGGCTGGGGCAACCCATGTTGCTGCACTGTGGTGCTATATATGGGGGAGGGTTCAGAGAGGGAACAGCCACTTGCTGGGTTCTTGGCTGGCTTTCAGTCACTTTCCCTGCTTCCTGCAAGCACACTGAGCCCTTCGGGTGCTGAATCCTTGGTAGGTGGGTTTGTATATATTCTAGGACACTGTGGTTCTCTCCCATGAACTCTCCTGTGAGCCTGAGAGTTTCTCTCACCACTGCAACCCTTCCCCCCAGTTTTTTTACCGCCACGGGTTTTGAGGCTTTCTTTTCTCACTCTGGAACCCTGGGTTGCACCATCTGTCTCGTTCTGGGTTGTCTGTCCTCATTTATCCACATGCAAATGTGGAACTTACAGCCACCAGCTGCCACCTTGCCCACCCAGTCTGCCAGCCACTGCCTGCCATGCATCCTGTCCACCCTGGCTGTCTGTCTCCTCCCCTCCTACTGGTCTGGATGAATTTTTCTTCTTTAACTCCTTGGTTGTTGGACTTCCATACCATTTGATTTTCTGGCAATTCTGGTTGTTTTTTGTTTTAAAATTTGTTGTTGTACTTCTTTTGGTTATGCAAAGAGGCAAAGTGTGTCTATCTGTGTCTCCATCATGGCCAGAAATCCCTCTACTTAAGTTTCTAATCCATTCAAAATGCTCTGAAATCTTCATAATGCCAATTCTTATAGAAAAACAAAACATTTTTATGTTAAGAAAGCATTGTGAACCATGAAGAACTTTGATCTCTGTGGTTAGAAATATTGGACAATATTATAACAAAATATTAAGGTCTATCTATAGTATTAGAAAATGTTAGAATCTAAGGTATTTTGATACTAAATAAAAGGCACACGCAGCCATTTTACATCTTGATTTAGTTGAATATTATGTCTCTGATTATTAGTGACACTGAGCATCTTTTCATACGTCTATTAGCCATCTGTCTGTCCTCTTTAGAGAAGTGTCTATTTAGGTCTTTGCTCATTTTTAATTAGGTTGCTTAGTTATTTGGTGTTGAGTTTTGTAAGTACTTTGTAAACTTTGGAGATTAAATCCTTATCAGATGTTTTGGTGAATATGTTCTCCCATTCTGTGGGTTGTCTTTTTAGTTTGTTGATGTTTTCCTTTGCTGTGCAAAAACTTTTTAGTTTGATGTAGTCTCATATTTTTATTTTCTCTTTTGTTTCCCTTGCCCGGGGAAATATATCTGATAAAAAATTTCTACAAGCAGTACCTGAGACTTTGCTGCCTATGTTTTCTTCCAGGATTTTTATGATTTCGGGTCTAACATTTAAGTCTTCAATCCATTTTGAATTTATTCTTGTGTGTGATGTAAGAAGGTGGCCTAGCTTCATTTTTCTGCACATACCTGTCCAATTTTCCCAACACCATTTATTCAATAAATTATCATTAGCCCATTGCATGTGCTTGCTTCCTCTGTCAAATATTAATTGATTATAAAGGTGTGGGTTTATTTCTGGGCTCTCTATTCTGTTCCATTAATCTATGTGCTTGTTTTCATGCCAGTACCAGGCTGTTTTGAGTACTAATGCCTTGCAGTATAGTTTGATATTAGGTAGCATGATTCCTACAACTTTGTTCTTCTTTCTCAGGATTGCTGTTGCTATGCAGGGCCTTTTGTGATTCCATATAAATTTTTGAAATATTTGTTCTAGTTCTGTATTATGAATGATTAATAAAAATAAGTAGAAATAATGTAATAAAAATTAATTAAAAATTTAAAACTTGCACATTGTATCATTTTGGAATCATTGTTATTCATTTTACAGAGAAATTTGAAATGTACAGAATACAAATTAGAGAAAAAACTTTTAGGACTGCGTTAAAATCTCACGCATTTAGTTCTCTTCCTACATCTCACAGACAGCACTGTTAGATATGCAGTTTGAACATGGGGTGCAGTTTTCTAGGTTATGTCCCTCACACTGGCTTTGAAGGAAGTGCTCCAGAATGCTTTTCCAGTAACAATTGAGAGCATAACTTTCCCACAGATATTTCTTTTACCTGGTCACTGCTTGGAAAGTACCGAACAAAAAGTCCAAGAAGAGATCCAGTTGCCACACCAATTACCACCTCCAAAACTCCTCTGAAGACGTTAAAAACTGTGGAGCCTTACAAATATATAAAAAAGAAAAACTTTAGACAAAACTCTAAATCCATAAACAAATTTGACTTTAAACATCAGCATAAAGCATCAAATTACATTGAAGGAAGAGTTTATAGATGTTGCCTGATCTCTACATTCTTGAACCTATGACTTAAAATATCTAGTAGACCTATCTTATAAGAAAGGTACATATATATGGGATATGTATTTCAAAACAGACATAAGCTATGACTAGTGTACTTTTTTGTATGTCTACTTCCATAAATACTTACTTAAAGAGCCCAAGAAAACATGAAAGGTAAAATTCATGATTCAGAGATAATTTTTTCTGTCATATTATATGCAGAGGCTGGGTACGTAGGCAGATCTAGCCTTTAAATTGCCATAATAAGTAATAAATGCACACTGATTCTGAGTAGCTATGATATGGATAGAACACAGTAATTTAAGAATTTGGCAATTAAAATCAAGATTCTCCTCTTAGTACAGTGAGTGTAGGGGTAAGTCCCTCTAATGTTTATTCTAAAAGTAAATCTGAAAAACATTATTTTTGAGTAGGGATGTACAGTCACAGGGATGTAAAGTACAGCATAGGAAATACAGTTAGTATTGCAATAACTACATATGGTGCCAGGTGGGTACTTGAAATAATGGGAGGATCACTTTGTATATTATATCATTGACTAACCACTGGGCTCTATACCTGAAACTAATGTAGTTTCTAGTAAAGTGACTAATGAAACTAATAAAGTAACATTGAAGGTCAATGGTAATTTTAAAAAATTGAATTATTTTTGAAATTGCTCTTAGAAGTCTAGCTTCTTTGAAATATTATAATATAGAGAGTTAAGAAGAACCTGTATTTTCCACCCAAGCATAAAAGATTTACAACACTTGAATGAAGAAAATCTTTGTTAGCACATTGTGCAGAAAATTGTATTAAAATTGCTCAACACATAAAGCCTTTTCATACACTATTCTAAGAATAAATGTACTAACAAATTATTGTTGTTTCTTCTTATTGTGATGAAGGATACAGACTATGCCACCTCAAAATATGCTACTTCGGCATAAGGATTACTTTGAGCTGAAGGCACTTGAGGAGAGACAGATACACAAAAAGTTCCCTGTACTCCCTCTGTTTGTTTAAAAGCTGGCTACAAATTTGTAAAGGTGTCCCTATTCTCTCTGGACCAGGAAGGCCAGAAGTTAACCACTGACCCCACCAGGGACCCGCACAGGCTCAGAGATGGCACTAGAAGAACTGACATAGCAGTTTTTGCCAAGACCAGCCATTATCTACCATTAGTTTCTCATATATTTGCCTTGTCATAATTTGTTGACCTAAAAGCTCAGTCCTTATCCTTTGTCTGGCAATTCTCTACAAAATTACTGTTCTTTGTAAGATGCCACATAAGCCCAAATTCTAACCACTCCTTTCAGTTACTCCTCCCTGAGTACTCCCATTTGAGTGTGGCACAACACACGTGCTAATAAGCTGTTGTTTTTCTGTTACTCTGTCATTGGTCAATCTGACTTACAGAGCCCCCGCCAAGGAACCTAAAATGGGTGGAAGTAAACCAGTTTTTCTTGCCCTACAGTTGCAATCATCTCTCTGATTTAAAAGTATAATACCCTTGTAGTCATTTTATTTAGTTCAGACAACTCTGTTAGACAGAGTATGACTGTCAAAAGTATGTTATAATAGCATATGTCTTGACCTATTACAGTGAATAATTTGCTATAAATATGTAGAAAGTACTAATTTCAGTCTCTTGTATAGTAAGGCATTGTTTGTTTGTTTGTTTAAGACTTCTTGGACTCCATCTCTGAAATTCTAATTCGGTAAGTCTGGCAGGGCTTGGGATCCACATTTTTAGGAGGCCCCAGATAGTGCCCATCCAAAGGATGAAGGACCACATGTAGGGGAACAGGCAGAGTGAATGTAGCATTGTCAACAAGGAAGGTTTTTTAACCTATCCATAGCCTTCTCCCCCCTCACCCCACCCCTGACTATGAAAACCAGAGCACACCCTCCCCACTGCCCCCCCTGCCCTGCTCTTCCCCCTCCCCCACGATTTTAATGCAAACTCTGATGCCCTTGTTAAAAACGGAACCATGGGACCACAATGGTGTCACTTGTGCTAAAGCCCATGATACCAAACCTAGATTTAACACCTGATTTAACTGCAGTTTCAACATGTCTCAGAAATATAATCTTATTCAAACAGTCTTGAATTTCCTGGTTAACATCAAGGGAACATCTTGTCATGTGGACCCTCTCTACCTACTACCCCCCTAGAAAGAAGAGGCAATCTGCATAATATAAATCCTTGTCTTCCCTCCCTGCCTCAAAAATAAAAAAGACAGTCTGGTCTAAAAATAATCCTCTTTTCTTTTGTCAATGGCTCTCTTGTGTTACCCTCTTCCCATAACAATCTTCCATTTTTTCCTACCCTTAGAGCAGGGGTGTGAAACTCATTTTCACCAGGGGCCACATCAGCCTTGTGGTTGCCTTCAAAGGGCTGAATGTAATTTAGGACTGTATAAATGTAACTACTCCATAACTGTCATGGAGTTGAAATTACATTCAGCCCTTTGAAGGCAACCTCGAGGCTGATGTGGCCCCTGGTGAAAATGAGTCTGATGCCCCTGCCTTAGAGAGCCCTTCTAGTTGCTGAATGGGATGCTGCTCAGTCCACGAATCACATAATAAAGCCAATTAGATCTTCAAGTTCACTTGGTCAGCTTTTTCAGCACTCTATAGCTGTGCTTTCAGTTCCTAAAGGTTGGCCTTTAATTGGTCTAAGGTGGGGCCATATATATGTATTTTTAACCCCCCCACACCAGGCGATTCTAGTGTGGACAAAAAAGGCCCACATCCTAAACCCAACAAGCTCAGGGGTGGCCCGTATGGTGGACTTTACAAACTCAGAGGCTGAAAGTAGCCACATAGGATGGTTTGAATCATAAAAATTCCTAACTAAAAGTGGGTCACTGTGGGTACTCACATCCTCGGCCTGCGGCTTCCTTGGCAGAACCCCTCATTGTTATCTTGCTCTCTGCACACCATCCCTGTGTGCTGTAAATGTTAATTGTTAACTACCTTGGATCCACCAATATAAAAGAAGTATGTGTCTCTCCGTTTTACTCTTTATCCGATCTCAGATATTTTGCCTCTTTGTTTTCTTGTGCATCCGTAATCGATCACCAATGAATTTCATGTAACCTCCCATCTTACAGTTTCTCCTATGATTCTAATGCATAAAATAAGCTATAATACTGCTATTCTCTAGAGCACTTTCCCAATTTCTTCAATTTTGCTTCCCAGACATTGTTGTGAGTTTGGCTCATATAAATACATAAAAATTCTCTGCAGATTTGGATGTTTCTTACCTTGACACTAGAGTGCATCTGAGGCTGAGAATCATTGTTTTAAAGGTGTAGGCCAGGAAAGCAGCGAGAACATAAGTTTGGATAGGTAGAGTTAAGACAAAGGCAACACAGTAGGTTTGATTTAATAGGTAATAGGGAATCCTCATTGGTTCTTGAAAGTAACATTATGAAAGCCATGCTTTGATAAGATTAATTTACTAGTGAGACACGGCAGGAACTGGATGTTAAGGCAACTGGGGCAATAAGTAGAGGTGAGGTTCTCGGTAATCACTATAAATCACATATAACCACAAGATGGTTAAGACAACTACAGGGAACTGTACAGAGAATACATAATCTTCTAAGGTGTTTCTTCTTTATTACTACTTAAAGCAAAATATACCCAAATCAGACAATTATCAAGTATTAATAAGGTACTCATTGAAATAATTGTCTGTAACTACAAAATATAAAAATGAGAGAACAGAAATT
Organism: Tonatia bakeri; assembly: GCA_004024845.1. Classification (NCBI taxonomy): domain Eukaryota; kingdom Metazoa; phylum Chordata; class Mammalia; order Chiroptera; family Phyllostomidae; genus Tonatia; species Tonatia bakeri. The sequence continues at coordinate 66,498 of PVIA01001936.1, forward strand.
GTTCCTTCCACTCGAACTCTTCTCTGTCATTTTGCTCATTGAAAAATCTACTCAACCTTTGTGTGAAGTCTCCAGATTAAACTTTCCTAGATGGCTCTATGCAAAATCTGTTCTCCTTTAAATGTTGCTACTTTGCATTCCCCCTTCATTCACTTCCCACACTACTTGAGCAGTCTGTGTCTAGATGGTGAAGGGAGAGAAGGTAGGAAGCTACTGATTCCCCTTCAGGTAAGGCACTAACTCTTCAGTTGCTTTCTCTGTTTGAATTTACCTTAATCAATCATCAAGCAAATATGCTACGCTTATTTCATCATAATCTCTCTCTTGAGCTAGAGAGGACAGCACACTGTGAACTGATCAGTTTACCTGTGGAAAAGGCCATGCCCAAGCATGTGTTGAAGCCAGTGATGGCCAGAATGTCATCAAAGCTGCCAGCAGCCATGAGTAAGGTTGGGACACCTTTTTCAACACCATAGCCTCGTTCCTGCAAAAGGAGCATTGAAGGCACCACGACAGCTGGAGAGACAGCACCTAAAACAAAGCTAAGTGGGCAGCACTTTAAACATTTATGATACTATCTTACCCATCATCAACATCATCATCATCATTACTAAAACTACAACAACCTCTACTTTTTTCAGAGGATACCCCTTAGATAGTCTTTTAAATGGCAGTGATGCCTCAAACCAGAAACACATTCACATGTACAAGTTCTATGGAACATTTTTTTTTAAACAAACTGTGGCCATGCACAACCTGTACTGCGAGCACTTTGGTTGCTTATATACTTATTTATTTATGGGTGGTCTAGAACAGGGGTCCCGACCCCGGGACAAGGACAGGTACTGGTCCTTGGCCTGTTAGGAACTGGGCTGCACAGCAGGAGATGGATGGCAGGCAAGTGAGCTTCCCCCATCTGTGGAAAAGTTGTCTTTCACGAAACCCATCTCTTGTGCCAGAAAGGTTGGGGACTGCAGGTCTAGAAGACCTATGGGGTTAGGCCCTAAGCATCTGCCTTTAAAAAAAAACATTCATGGGATAAGTTTTAAAAAACATGGCCATGGATTTTGGGACTGGGATCCAGCGATTCTTCTCTCAGGGCTTTGTACGTAAAATGAGACAGCAGACCAGAAGGGGAAGGCCACACTGACGGTGAGGTGATAGGAAGAATAGAAGCAGTAGTAACAGCAGAAGCCTTTATAGTGCTTACCACATGCCAAATGCCGCTGTGAGCACTTCATATATATTAAATAATTTAATCCTCATAACAACCCCATGAGGCAGCTACAATCATCCTGTTCATTTTGCAGATGAGGACACTGAGGCACAGAGAGAATGGGTAACTGCCAGAGACCACATCCTGGAGAGTCCCAAGCCAGGGCTTGAGTCCAGGCAGTGTAGCTCCAGAGTCTTAACCATGAGAATTGACAACTAACTTCTTGCCTACTTATTAGCACTAAATTTCTACTAAGCAATTTATATTTATTTTCCTCTCTCAGTCCTTAGCCATTTGAAATAAGAACTGACAGTGGAAGGAAGAGACAGCAGGATCACCTAATCATATGTTGGAATATTAATAGTCATAATACTACGCTGGAATATCCATGTTGTATTTTCTGATGTCCTTAAGAAAGTGTATAGAATCAGAGAAAGTCCTAAATTGCCGTGCATATTTTCATACAACAAGGCAAAATCATACCCCAGTATAAATGCCCATTGCCATGGCAAACCCATTAGGAAGTGGGCAAGAAGGGCAGATGTGCATGCTTCCACAAGACAAGGACCCATGGATAATCGTACACAGACACCCTTCAACTTCTTCAGGGCCTGAAATATAAAAATAGACATATTAAAATAAGCCTCTGAAGACCAACAGAGAAAATGACACGAAACACTTTTTCTTCAGTATTCAGGCTGTGTCTGGATCATCATGAAGTCTGCAGGTACTGAGTCTTACTTCACAAACATTTCAGTGTTCTAAGTATTTTGGAGATAACTTATTTAGGCCTCATAACAACCCTGTAATATAGGTAATGTTATTACCACCATTTTTAGATGTCCTCATCTGAAAAGGTACAAGTTAGAGTCATTTGCCCAAGATCATGAAACTGGTGAGTGGTGGAGTTAGGTTTGAACCCAGGCAAGTTTAATCTTCTTAGTGTTAGCTTTATGTATGATTTGTGGCCCCAGAATGGACCCAGGTTAATGACCTTCATACCCCAAAATATTCACTCCCATATTAAAAAACATGCATAACTAAAATCATTTTCGAAAAGTATACTTGAGACTCATTCTATACTCTAGGCAGTTTCCTAAGCCAGTATAGTTAGCCTTGAACCTGTTTTGGGTTTTGTGCTTCAAACAGAAGATGGCTCTCTCGTGATCATTATCTATAACTATGGCCTATATCTCTGACAGAGATAGGGGGGTGCTTTATTCTTGGTGCTGTCCCCAAACAGACAGTAACTGTACTTTCCTCCATAAAAAAACATGGGAACATCTCCTGGGGATAGTCCTGCATGAAATAAATTCCATTGCCTTCTTGAGAATGCCATGCAAAGTGTCCATACCCATTTTCTAAAGCATGATTCTGATACTTGCAGCATTAGAGGAACAAAATTCATGGTCAATAGTTAGAATTTTACAACTTCAATACCTTTGAATCCAGCCCAAGGCCAGCACGAACCAATATAACAGACAGCGCTAGGCTTCGCAAAGCAGAAGACCACCTGTGCTGGATCTGTACATTCTCACTGATGACAGGGATATTTCTTATGAGAAACCCAGCAAGCAGCATGCCTGGAATGGAGGAGTCAAACAACTCTTCAGTGTTCAAATACAGAAATACTTTTTGGCACTTTAGATGTGAATGAGATTACTCTATAAACCCAGAAACTACTTCCTTTATGCGTAGTCCTAAGATAAAATTACATTAAACTTTAATTTAAAAATTAAAATGGTAACGAAACTAACAAAAGGTTTTAATATGCAGACAAAAATGATAGACTAAAATAATCATTAGAGTAACTGAAACTGAGAGAGAAATAGGACACAGTATTGGAAAGTGTGATCAAATTCTAAATATGAAATGTTTTAATAAAATGTCCAATTCAGTCATCTGTGTGCAAGCCGCAAGCAGCTCCTGAAATTACTTGCTATGTCAGATTACCTGAAATATCAATAAATACCTATGTGGGGCTCTCTTTTACCTTCAAACCAAATAGTTTAATAAAAAAACACAACCTGCTTTACAAAGGCTTAGAAGTGCCTCCTTTCATTTGACAATTCAACACATGCCAACACCTCAGTATCTGAGATGCTGGGGTAGGTATTTGAGACAATAATGGACAAAGACTTGGCATCACACCTCAACAAGCTTTCAGACTGTAGGGGAGCAAGAGAACTAGACAGACACAATTTTATAGAACCATAAGCATAAGCTGACACAGGAGGATGAGTCACAGCAGTCCAAAGGCAGGGAAGGGGGAAGGAGCGGGGGTTGCAGGAGTTGAGAAGTTTATGGAAGATACTGAAGTTTCTTCCAAAGTATGCCGAGAAAGGGTGACATAATTTGGAATTTGCAAGTAGTTGAGTGTGACTGAGGAAGCTGAGTGGCCGTGAGAGAATTCTGCCCTGGCTGGTGTCACACACTCATACCAACGGGAAGACTGCTCCACCAGGCACTGTGAGGCTCCTGCCCTCCTCTCACTATGTCCTCATATGTACCACACATTAAAGGACTAAACGCATTTACTGAAGTTGAGGTGCTTTGTATGTAAGCTATGAGAACAGAGATGAATTCCGAGCACAGCTTTTTGTGACTTGCTCTAGATGCCTCCAGGCAAGAAAGCTGAATTCACCTCCAGACATCTCTCATCAGTGCCATTTAATCTAGAAGGTCTCAAAGTCCTGAGTTCTACAGTCTTTCTAGAATTTTTGAAAGTATGAACTAGGCTATAATAGCTCTTTTTAAAAGATTAGTGGTAAGTAAAAGATTAGTAGCAATATATACTCATGCTAAAATTAACACATTACAGGCAGGAGTAAAGTAACAAGTGTATGTCCAACCCCACTGTAACTTTCCACCTTTGTTCCCCAAAAGTTGCCACTGTGAAGTGTTTTCTGTGCCCTTCCAGAACATTTCTTTACCTACTTAAGCACACTGTGTGTCTGCATGCATGTGCACTCTGCATTGGACTCAAATGGGAGCATATTTTTATACCATTGTACAATTTAGGTTTTTTTCCACTTAACCACATATTCTGAACATATTCCAAATGATGCATATCTCTATTTGCTTTATTCTTTTTAAAAGTCATAATAGTACCTCATTGTTTGAAAATATCATAATTTTGGGGCCAATTCATGGACCAGTTCATATATCAGGTACTTATTAAGTGCCTACTACATGCCAGCCTTATGGTACTCTTATGGTTCCCTGGTAACACCGAGGTGAGCTGGACCAACATGGTCCCTGTTCATATGGAGCTTATAGATTTACAGGTTTGTGCAAGTATATCCACAGGATAATTCACAGCAGTGGAAATGTTAGGTTCTAGGGTCCAGGTATGTATACCATTTTTATAGATATTGATGAATTACCAGCCAAAAATGCTACACTAAACTTACATTTCATTAGTATGTCAATAGTTTCTTACTGAAACTTAAAATGTGGATCCGAAACAGTCCTAGATGGATTATAGCACATAATTACTTGAAATCCAAAGGAATAATAAATTATCTTACAAGAACTCAAAGATACATCAAGAGTTTCTTTAGGAGTTTTAGAGGGGATAAGGGAGCACTTTTTATTCTCCTGATGAATGTGAAAACAATTTCCCTGGGGCTGTGTTTCCTTCGCCAGTGGTCCGGGTTGGTGTGGCCAACTGATTGCCACTCGACAGGCGTCCCCTTTTTGCCTCCATGCCCGCAGAAGCCTCTCCTTGGTTGTGGAGGAAAGAATACCTTCTTTCAAAAGGTGTATTCTTTTAAAAAATTTGTATTATGAAATTAAAAAAATATTTTAAAACTATCAACAAAAGTCCAATTTATTTCAAATACTGCCAAGTTATTTTTGAAGCAAGTCCTTAATAAAAAAGCTTAGCAAAGAAGTCACATCACTGACAAGCGAGTATTGGTGTCACCATAAACGTTGATGTTTATTTTGGTTTATGTTAATGTTAATGAATAATGAAATTCATAATGAATGAATATGTTATGTTAATGTAAATGAAAATATGTATGGGAACTTCACTTGTTTGTCAAAGATGTGAGAGACTTACAGTATATCAAGTCCTGATTTGTAGCATTTTCTGATTTCTGTATTATAAACACTTCCACCCTGGCCCATGTTAAACTATGCACTTGATGTCACTGAATGTGGAGCTGGAAAGAGATGGGCACTGCCACACCATGCTATGGTATTTCCACAATCTCAAGAGCAGAGATGAGGGGAAATGTCATAAAATACTTAGGATCAGTTTTAAGTATTTATTGTTCATGTTTTTAATGAAAGTTACTCAACTCTTAGTACATGAGGTCTGTCCAGAAGGTATCCAGCTATGTAATATGAAAAATAGAGACAATAATTGAAGATGCAAGATACAAGAAACACTGTACATAGGACAATGATACCTCAGTCCCCTCAAAGTAAGGGGCATCTTGGGACCCACACAGTTTTCCCAATTGCCATCAGTTGCCCCATCGTATGTTCTTGAATCTCATCGATTGTCTGAAATCTCTTCCTTTTCAAAGGCGATTTTAGTTTTGGGAAAAGCCAGAAGTTGCAGGGCACCAAATCTGGGCTGTAGGGGGGCTGAGTTACCTGGGTGATTTGATGTTTTGCCAAAAATCTCTGCATGAGATGTGATGCATGAGCAGGTGTGTTGTCTTGATGAAGCTGTCAATCACCAGTTGCCCATAGCTGCATCCTGCTGATCATCCCAATAGTTTCCACATGGGAATGTTCAAGCTTAATGCAAAATTTGATACAGATTCGTTGCTCTACTCAGTCATTTTGAATACGATGGTCACACCATATACATGCTCACTTAATGGTGTCTACCACCCCCACTGACTAGTACAGTGAAGTCGTCATTGTTCACGCATGCACATTCCAGTCCACTCTCCTTGGCTGCCAGGTTATATCCATGTCATGTAAACTGTTCTCGTTATATTAACAATGGCTTGACTTTTTCTGGACAGACCTCATATATAACTTAATTATTTGAAATCACCACTTTTCACAACTGGCTCACAAAAGTCCTCAGAGTTAAACTATCAGTTTTTTAGCTCCAGCACAGAAAATTCAGAAATAGTTTATTCCTTTATTTCCCAAGGTTTCCAAACTACTATTCTTAAAACATTACTTACTCTGAAGAAGACAGGATGTGTTTAGCACTTACCAAGAAGAGGAGGCAGTGGAGGCAATGTAGGCAACTTAATGAGCCCCATAATTTTACCTCCAATGATGGCACATATGAAAAGGATTATAATTCCAAACAGGTTTCCTCCGGGAAGACATTCGCTGCCAGTAATTGACCAAACTACAGCCCACAGAAGAACCACCATGGTAACTGAAACAAACCAGGAAAACTAGTTTCTATTAATAAGTTGTTTTGTATAGACCTTAATATAATCTAATTTTTTTAAAAATAAACAATATATGCAAATACTTATAACCATGCATAAGTTTGAAGACCATCGGTAATATGAACAACCAGGTAATTACCAACATCTCAGGGAGTAGAATGTCACCAACGGTTTTGAATCCACCTATATGACCCCTCCTAATCCCATCCCAATTTCCTTTCACACTGCCGACAGGAACGATTCTGATTTTTTTTAACATTTCCTTATTTTTCCTTAAAATTTTACAATAAATATCTCACTAGTTAATATTAAAAAAAGAAACAATCACTACCTTTACCCTCTTCACAGGAACATGAAAACACTTGAACAATCACATTCCAGTATTTAGTTCTGCCTTGAATTAAACATTATTATTGTTTCTTTCCTTCAGTCAATGTTTGTTCAGAATTACCCATATACTTACCTAATTTTTAATCATTGTTCATTATGGTATCTCATAACTCTCACCTGAGACAACTATCTTGTTGCCTGAAATATTCCCTTTAGTAGAAGCATTTGTTAAAATGTGAAATACTTCTGTATTTGAAAACCTTGTGTTCTACAAAACTGTACACTGAAAATAGGAAGGCTCATGGGAAAAAGAGAGTGATTGATTTTGAGAGAGAGCGAAATATCAATTTGCTGTTCCACTTACTTATGCATTCATTGCTTTATTCTTGTAGGTACCCTGACTGGGGATCAAACCCGTAACCTTGGCATATCAGGATGATGTGCTAACCAGTTGAGCTACCTGGCCAGGGCCTGAATTCAATTTGCATTCACTTTTACTGCTTGATGATGCAAAGTATTAATGTGCCAGAAAAAATTATGTACAAAAGCGCAAATTGCATATTACACTGACACAAATTCCTACTTAGCATTGCAAATGAGTTAATTCATGACATAGAAACACCCTGCAGCCAAGTATGCCATGTTTCTTATTAGGATCTGTTGGCAGTCAATTCTGCTTTACTTGTGTATAATTATTTTTATTTTCATTTTTAAAAGATAGTTTTCTGGGGATATACAATCTTAAGTTCAGAGTTTCTTTCTCTCAATTCCTTGGAAATAATATTCCTTGGTTTTTCAGGCTTTTACTGGTGCTAATTTTCATTTTAAGTTTAATTTTAACTCTTTTAGGGAATTTTTTTTTGGCTGTTTTTAAGTATGTTATGTTTAGGTATGGCTTCCTTCGGTTTCCTTAGTTTTTGTTTTTCATTAATTCTTGAAAATTCCTAGTCTTTATTTCTTTAAATATTTCCTCTTCACCATTCTTCCTCTTCTCTTTTTCTGGAACTATGATTAGATAGTCACACTCTTTTCTCCATGTTGCTAACCCTAATTTCCATATTATCCATTTTTTTTCTGTGTGTACTACATTCTAGATAATCTCTTCAGACCTATTTGCTAGTTTACCAATTCTCTTTTTATTACCCTGCTGCCTAATCTAGCCACTAAGTTTTCAAGTCCAATTACTGCTCTATATCTTTCATTTCTAGAAATTCAATTTGGTTCTTTATTAAAATATCTTTGTTCATTTTAAAAGTAGTTACTTATTTTGTACTTATATTTGCATTTTAACTTTACAGATATCAAAATATTTTATATTTTATATTTTTAGATAATGCAATGTTTTGAAATGTTTCCTCATGCATGTTGTGATTTTTCTTTTGTTTGTTTTTGCAATAGTAACCTATTTCTTAAAACTTTATCTTTTAGAATTGTTGAAGCCTTAGGTAGAATGTGAGATTTTCCAGATAGGATCTGAATTCACTTCTTCCATGTACTCAGAAGCTCATAATCCAGAACCAGTTTTAGACATGTTTTCACCTTGATTTTCTTCAGTGACTTTGGAGCACAAATGAGCATGAAGTTATGCATTTTTAGTGGAGACTACTCGCCCTGGCCAGCACCACAGATGAGACTGATAGGTTTAGTTGCAGCCCCCATCTGCAGGGCAGGCTTATGTCGAATTCACTATCATACTGAGTCCCAGCTTTGTGTGAGTAAGGGAGAATGGTTTCTCCTGCTATACTTCTTCCAACCCAGGCAGGCTCTAATGCAGCCTCCCACACTCATGGTCCTCAAAATAAATCTCAGATTCATTGGTGTTTTGTAGAAGCCTCTGGGGTGAAAGTCAGATTGAGTACTTATTTATTTCTTTTACTTATACTTTGTTTTGGTGTATGATGATTTTTTGTTTCCTTGGTGGATAAATGGTACGTTTAAAAAGACAAAATATTTTTTTCAGGTGTTTTCATTGGTATTAGTAAAAAGACTGTTAGTCATGTCTACCATATTGCTAGAGATTGAATCCAATATTCCATTTTTTAAATCATAACAGAATTGTTCAGGATTTCCTAGGCTTGTCATGCTATTGTAGTGAAATAACTGAGGGGCTTTGGTATTTTCCAATGGCTATATGGGCTGAAATTTCTATGCAGTATTGGGGGGTATAATAGGAAAGCAGAAATTGCCAGCTACTAAATTTTACTTTATCACAGCATAAACCCAATTTTATACTAAATTTAGCAAGGTAGAATTAAGAGTTTTCCACCTGATGGAACTTTAACGTCTCATATATCAGATCTGGTTACCCACTTATTGATGGAAAGAAATAATTACTGTATTAGTAATATATATTGGCAATATACTTGGCCAAAAATACATTGGTAACATAAATTATATATTGATGGAAATAAATAAACAATGTGTCAATAATTAAAATTTTTTCCACTTTAAGACCACTTTTTTAAACCTCTAATTTTCCTTTAATTTCCCATATTCAGAATACAGTTATAAATACATAGCAAATGCACATTTATAAGGTTTCCCTAAATCACATTTAATTTAGTTAATAATTTGCTTCTCATTTTTGATTTTGGAAAATTGAATATTCACATGTAATATTGATATTTACTTATTAATAAGGATAATTATATATACCGAATGGTCACAGGAAATAGGAAAAACACAATCTCTCAAGCCTCAGGAATAGAGGTAAAGGAAAACAAGTGAAGAGATGTTTATACACTGAGTTAAATTTCTCTGGCACTTTATGGATAGTGGTTACAGAATTTAAACATAATGAGTCTTGCCCTGAATGGTGTGGCTCCATGGGTGAGCACTAGCTTGCAAACTGAAAGGTTGTTGGTTCAATCCCCAGTCAGGGCACATGCTAGTGTTGTGGGTCAGGTCCCCCCAGTTGGGGGCATGAGAGAGGCAAACTATTGATGTGTCTTTCACACATTAACGTTTCTCTCCCTCTCCTTCTCCCCTCCTTATCCTCTCTCTAAAAGTAAATAAATAAAATTGTTTAAAAAATTAAAAAATAAAAGTATTAAGTCTTAAAATCACAACATGCATCATACCCTTTCCTTATGTCAATCTCTGTTTTACTATACACATTTTAACTAGAAATGTGCCATAATTTGAATGGTACAAATTCAGAAAAATAGTAATAAGGACAGAAATGATATTAAATTATCTGTGGCCATATAAACTGGTATATATTTTGGAACATGGTTTTTCTCTATGTGTTTTAAATCAAATTTGAGATTTTTTTCTTATGCTAATTTAGAAACATACCTAATTTCATTGAAAACATGTCTAGAACCTAAAGTATAATGTATTATACTTGGTGTCCATTGTCCCAACTGAGAATGGTAAAAATGTCTTTTGGAGCTCCCAAATAAAAAACAACGATAAAGAATTGAGCCTGATTTTTCAATATAGATTACTTCTAGATTAAATATGTTACATTCTAGAACAAACATGTTATATATTTACTCTGGGAGACAATATATTTATTTCAATGATGCTGTCATTCCTCAATACAATTTTTGAAACTGTCTTTCAATCTGCCTTTATAGACAATTTGCAAACCCCTTCTCCTTCTTCCTGTTACACTGCACATCCTCTAATATGCGTAACAAGCCCACACACATTCACACTAACACGTGCACTTCCTTTCTGAACAACAAAAAAGCATTATTCAATTTGAACGTCCATATATTCACCAAATTGGTATCAGAATAATGTTTGGCTGCCTCAAAAAACCAATTCTGTTTTTGAAAGACAAAAATATCTCAAACCTAACAATATTTAAAATCATGCTGAGATAAACTCCCAAAGTAATATATCCCAAATATTTTAAGTAATAACAGCTTTATTGGAATAAGTTGAGTTGCAAACCAAGATCCTTACTTATAAAATAATGTGATTCATTGGGAAGTACAGACTGAGCTGAGTTCGCTCAAACATTAGTTGCACTAACTGATGGTAATGACAACCAGCACTTACGTAGTAGTGCTTTTCTGTTTTCCAAGTGATTTCTGACACTTTTCTCATTGGAGTCCTAACATAATCCTGTGAAATAACTCAGATACAGAAAAGGAAAAGGTCCTTGATTCTTGCTCTTTTCCTGGCAGCTGGAACGGTGACCACAGTGCTCTTGGAAGCCTGCTGTCCCAGGTGGTGGAGCCCTTCAGCCTGGGCCCTTAAATGACTATGTGGAGCAGAGCAATTTACCATTGTGAATTGTTCACCTAGTAGTTTGTATTTTACTTTTATAAAGGTTTTATTTATTTATTTTTAGAGACAGTGGAAGAAAGGGAGAGAGAGAGGGAGAGAAACACTGCTGTGCGAGAGAAACACCCATCAGTTAGTTGCCTATTGCCCTTGCCCAACCGGGAACCTGGCCCAGAACCCAGTCACTGGGCCCTGACAAGAATCAAACAGGTGACCTTTCAGTTTGCAGGGCGATGCCCAATCCACTGAGCCACACCAGCCAGAGTTCAGCTAGTCGTTTTGATGTGAAAGAGAATTAAACTTCCTTTTGTTCTTTAAACTGTGTTATTTTAGGATTTCCCATTACATAACAACTTCGTCTTTTATACTGTTTCTGAACTCATCCTTACCATTTACATACCATTTGTTATTACTCTATCCAGTAAGCCATGTGGAGGACAAGTGAATATTTGCTTCAGTCTTTGCAAATGATTTGATTCAGTTGGTGTTTCTTGCAGGCTTCTTTCACTGGTATTCACAATGCTACTTCCTTCTGTTGGTTCATTTCCATTTATACCTCTTAGGTTCATAACTGGTTCCTCCTGTGTTTAAGGCAATTTAAAAAAAATCCTTAAAGCTGCATATTTGCTATACATTTTTTTTTTTAGTTACTGGGTTATCACATCAAAAATCAAATTTCCACTACTAGAATTAAGGCTAACACCAGGGAAATGCACAGCTTTATTATTAGCGAATCAGCTAATACTTGGAACAAGAACTATGTTGGGCATATTTACCATTGAGTCACTATTCGTATCATTATAAATGCTTGAGTCATGTAAAATTTCATTATGTTTTACTATACTGGGCATAAAATTAAGTTATTTAAGATATAATTCAAGGCAATAGTTGGTAAATGTATAAAAATGGTTCAGAAAAAGATAACTATCTGTGGCAAAAACCAATTCACAGTCACTCATCTACTTAAATTTAAGCAATAAAAGAACCATACTAAGGGTTAGGCCTGGAACACAGTGAATTTCACAGGGTTCTTATTTGTCTAGCTTCATACTGGTCCAGCTGCTAATGACTATCTGGGAAAACTGGTAGTCACACCTACCCTGGACTATGAGAGTTTGGGGATCAAGAATAGGGAGGATTGTTAACTGAGTGATAGGGCATAAAGAGAGAACACTTGTATTACAGATTTGGAAACATATCGTCCTTTCCTGAAGGACACACTTGGGATGTACTTCATCTGATTACACGTTTACCTGTGTTTCTTGATACATGGAAGCTGTGTGATTCACCCCGGTTGGTTCCAAATCTTCATGTTCAATTGTTTTATTTTCATCCTCCATGATTTATAATTAAAAATAAGATGATAGAGGGACAACAAACAAGATCTGTTTTTCGGCAATCTGAGATTTAAACAAATAAACAGCTATTTGAGCAATTTAAATGAATGAATTGTACTTAGTTTTTCCCCCTTAGAACTCTGAATGGTTAAAATATTTGAAATTAGAGTATTCTTAGTTTTCAATTGCTAATCTTTTATTTGATTACAATAACTTATCCTAATTCTTATTTACCTTTTACTTCTCTTGAAAAAGCCCTTGCTGACCAATATGCTTCTTTTAGGGTACAGCACTTTAAAGACTTTATTTACTTATTTTTAGAGAGAGGGGGAGGGATGGAGAAAGAGAGGGAAACATCTTTGTGAGAGAGAAACATCAGTCAGTTGCCTCTCATACCTGCCTTGACCAGGGGCTGAACCCTCAACCAGGCATGTGCCCTGATCGAGAATGGAACCCAGGACCTTTTGCTTTATAGGACAACTCCCAACCAACTGAACCACACCTGTTGGGCTGACCAACATACATTTATATGATTTCTTTCCCACCCTGCTTTTGGGATTTATACTTAAAATATTCCAAGTAATACTACCATTAAATTTTCTTATCTAATGGGCCAACTTGATGAAGCAGAAAACTCTGGGTAATTTTCCAGTGTTGATATGAGGAAATGAGTCACTAGAGAGAAATCTATGGATTCTATCATTTTCAGAGAAACTCGAGTCACTAATTCTTTCCTGGCTGTAATTTCTAAATTAAAGTTAAAAAAATACAACAACATTGATCTGAGTAGCCAAAATGTCTTAGACATTGTAATAAGTACTATGGCAGTCACTTGTTCATTAGTGTGGCCAATTCAAAGATACCAAAACACATTCTTGGTTCTCTGTAGGTTTATATTATGTCAGAAAAAGTAAACTTACCCAAAATAACTGAAAAACCTTTAAGGCTGACTTCCATAAACACCAATTTTAGTCCCTTCACCCAAGGCTTCCCATGCTATACACATATAGTCTGCGAGCCGAGTACTCCAACGCTCAGCCATTTTGCAGCCAGAGGTGGTCACGTGTCCCAGTTCTTTGTAATGAGATATAAGTAGGGGTCCTTGTGGGAGACTTCCATTTTCAAACAATAAGGCAAGGCTTTCAAGGATCATGCTGTTTACTCTTTGCCCTCTAACATTTCCTTTTCTTTTTCCTAAAAATGTAGGTACACTACTTAGAGGGCCAGCAACCATTTTCAACCATGAGACTAAAAGGTCCTATACCAGAGACAGTAGATAAGTAAAACAGGAGGAGCTGGTTCTTTGATGGCACTGGAGTTGCTACATCAGTTTTGGGCTGCCAAACTTTGAAGTAATTGTTGACCCCACTATTAGAGGTCTGCTGGCTCTGGAGGTAGACAAACCTGGGCCCACAGTTCAGCTCCACCATAGGGCACATTACTTAGCCTCTTTGTAACCACGGCAATTCCTTATCTATACAGTGGAGGCTAGAGTAGTTCCAACCAGGCATATGGTAATAGTGTTGGTTATCAGTCACTCATACGCCTTCTTTCTAATTACCACAATTCTCTAAGAATCTTTTTGCTTTTTCTATTAAGCTGGACAAGGCCTCAGGAGTCTTGAAGAATTTACATCTTAATCCCACTGATTTTATTTATTATGCTTTTTACCTCTTTCTTTCAAGGCTAACTTCTTGACTAGCACAATTTAATAACACTCACCACTGTCATTTCTTCATCTTTCTCATTAGAACAATTACATAGAAACTCTTAGGTAGTGTCACTGCAATCACCACCTTTATGAAATTTCCAGTATCATGCAACTCTGTCACTTATGAAGAATGTTTTTATTCATTTATTTATTTCCTTAAAAAATTATTATTGTTCAGTTACAGTTGTCTCACCTTTTTCCCCATTGCTCTCCCCTTCCTTGCCCTCCCTCCCACATTCAACCCCTGCCCTATTGTCTGTGCACGTGAGTCCTTTATTCATATTCCTTGACTTGCCCCTTTCCCTTCTTCCCCCCATTATCCACCCCTTCCCCTCTGATCACTGTCAGTTTGTTCTTTATCTCCATGTCTCTGGTGTGAGTAGAAGAAAGGGAATAAGATCAGAGCAGATGTAAATGACTTAGAGACTAAAATAATAATTCAAAGGATCAATAAATCCTGAAGACTATTTTTAAATGACCAAAAAGTATAAATGATTATTTCTAATAGACATAAAATATTGGCTAAAATGAAGCTTTTACAAATTTATTTGATTAATGTTATTATGGTGTTTTTAATTGAATTTACTGGGGTGACATTGGTTCGCTAAACCATGCAGGTTTCAAGTGTACATCTTAATAAAACATCATCTGCACACTGCTTTGTCCACCCATTACCTCAAGTAAAATCTCTTTCTGTTCTCATTTCCACTACTGTGTACACCTTCAACTATACTCCTCCCCCCATTTTCCTCTGGCTATCACCACTCCGTTGTCTGTGTCTATGTGTTATGTACAGTATATATGTTTTTTGATTAATCCCTTCACCTTTCATCCAGTCCGCCTCCGTGCTGATAGCTGCCAGTCTGTTCTCTGTGTCCATGAGTGTATCTCCACTATGTTTGTTTATTTTGTTCATTAAATTTCACATATAAGTGAAATCATGTGGTATTTGTCCTTCTCTGACAGGTTTATTTCACTTAGCACAATAATCTCCAGGTCCACCCACACTGTCACAAAAGGTAAGATTTCCTTTTTATGACTACGTAGTATTCCATTGTATAAATATACTAGAGTTTTTCTTATCCACTCATCTACTGATGGGCACTTGGGCTATTTCCAGATCTTGGCTATTGTAAATAATGCTACATTGAACATAGGGGTGCTTATATTCGTTTGGATTAGTGTTTAAGATTTCTTAGGATATATTCCGAGAAGTGGAATCACTGGGTCATAAGGCAGTTCCATTTTTAACTTTGGAGGAAACTCCATACTTTTTTCCACAATGGCTGCACCAGTCTGCATTCTTACCAACAATGTACAGTGTTCCCTTTTCTCCACATCCTTGCCAGCACTTGTTGTTTGTTGATTTATTAATAATGGCCATTCTGACCAGTGTGAGGTGATAACTTGTGGTTTTAATTTGCATCTCTCTGATGATGAGTGCAGTTGATCATTTTTTTCTATATTTATTGGCCATCTGTACATCCTCTTTGGAGAAGTGTCTATTTAGGTCCTTCGCCCATTTTTAAATTGCATTGTTTGTCTTCCTGGTGTTGAGTTGTATGAGTTCTTTATATATTTCGGAAATTAACATTTTATCAGATGTATCACTGGCAAATATGTTCTCCCATTCAGTGGATTCTCTTTTCATTTGTTGGTGATTTTGTTTGCCATGCAAACCTTTTTAGTTTGATTTACATTATGGTTCTTTGTAACATAAATAATCAAAACTTGGAATGTTGAACAGTACGTGTTACCTGTGGGTGTTTACACAGCTTTGTATTCCAAATTTTTTTTCCTATTTCCCTACAGTCTCCACTATGGAAGTTAAAGTACTTATTAGAGATCAGAGAGGTATTGCAGAGAGAAAGCAAAAATAAAATAACAATATTTTAATAAGCCCAGGAAAATAACTTACAACTTACAACTAACTAGTTAACTCTGTTTATTTTGTTATGTTTTCATTTCCAAAAGAACACACACCACCATTCTCACTTCAGAAAACCACTTAAATTTAGTAAAATCACAAAATGTAACCTTTACTTAAAGCAACCACATTCATAATATATACAAGTCACTGGGACTTGATATTACAATAGTATATCCTGTATTAAGGAGACACTTTTGGCAGAGAGAGAGAGAGAGAGAGAGAGAAAATGAAAATACGTAAAAATGACCTTTGAAGGGTTCTAAGAAATGTCATGAAATCCATTATAAAGTAGGAAGTTTATACTCCTCACTCATAGGGAAACACTTGAGGTCTCACCTCAAAGCCCATGAACTCTTACAGCAACAGCATGGATGGAACTGGAGAGCATTATGCTAAGTGAAATACGACAGGTAGTAGAAGACAAATACCATATGATTTCACCTATAAGTGGAACCTAATGAACAAAACAAACAAACAAACAAGCCAAACAGACCAGAGACATGGAAATAAAAAGCAAACTGGCAGTGACCAGAGGGGAGCAAGTAGAGGGATAATGGGGGGAAAACGGGAAGGGTCTAGCCAAAGAACATGTGTAAAGGACCCATGGACAAGGACAACAGGGTGGGGACTGCCTGTGGGAGTGCGGAATGGGTGGGTTGGGGGAGAGCAATGGGGGAATAATTGGGACAACTGTAACTGAACCACAATAAAAAAAAAAGAAAACAATTCTGATGACTTTGCCCATCTGGTTTCCAAACCTTTGGAAAATAAGATGTTATAAATTAAAACGTAGAAAGAGATTGTGACAGATGCAACCTGGCAGCAACGTGAGTGAGAGTCGACAGTGGAAGACACAGAACAGATAGCAACCTCAGGCTACAAAATGTGGGGGTATCTTTTTCCGTAGGGAATATTTGTAGTTTGGGCCTGCCCTTTTTTGGGTAACAGTGCACTAGTTTTGTTTTTTGGACTCTGCATCTCCCTGATTCCCTATTGATGTGGTTCATGTGAGACTGTCACCCTCAAGCTCCCCAAACCTCATGCTCCACCAATGCCGCAGAGATGAGGACAGGCCTGGCCAATGAGGGAGCTCCTTCCCGATCACATGACTGTTCCAGTCATGAGAACCTGGCCCATAGCTCACCAGAGAGTCCGCTCTAAGGTATTTACTAGAACCACTGGAAGAGGTTTCTTTCTATTGGGGTTGCTGAACTCCAGACTTGTTAACAATCCTTATGATACAAGGAAAGCCCTCCAAAGAACAAAATGACCACAGAGCAAAGCAGATTCTTAATATAGAAAGGGAGAAAGAGAAAACTCCAAATTAATAACCACACTGTTGGTGCACCTGGGAGCATCTCCCCTTCAGTTAGGTGAGCCAATACCTTCCTTACCAGTTCCAGTTCGGTTTCTGCCGCTTCCTACCAAATGAATCCTTAGTAATAACCTTTATACCTGAATGGGCCCTGAAGGATGCCCCGCATCATGACAGATGTTTACAAAGGTGATTTTACATCTTCAAGAAAATGAGAAGAAAAAAATGATATGGAAATGTTTTGTCTTAAAGGGCGTTAAAATATAAAGTATAGTTTATAACCCACTAAAGAGAACGTTTAAAAAAAACGTTCCATATTCAATACTTTGGCTCCAGAGTGACATCTACTCACAGATCCTTGACCAAGAGAGTCCCAAACCCCATCGAAATGCAGAAGGTCTGGGAAACATAGGAGACCACACACAATATTTCATAATAGCATTACTTTCTCTGCTACACTAGCACATTATAGGTTGTCAGTAAATAGTTTTATTGAATATATGAATGAATAAGTAAGTGATTGCTCATGGCAAACTCTAAAAACTCTACAATGACTCCTGGTGTGCTTCTAGGCCCACCTCACTATAAGTGGAAGGAAAGTCTGGTTTCATCAGATTCTTTCTCTAAGCCCCAAGTCATTTGCTTAAGCTTCCATTCGATGCTCACAATGCCCATGTCACACATGAGGAACTGACTCTACCAGAGTTTTTGGTATCTACTTGAGAGGTTCTTTGATGGGCTGGGTTACTTTGCTCTAAATTTCTGGTAAGTAAGGTCCTGAAACAAACAAACAAAATCTCAGGTCCAGAATTTTCCAAGGACTTTCAGGCCATGAAAAAAAGCAAAGGGTTGAGAAAGTCATTTTCTCCAAGAAGATTCTTCATTATGAAAAATAGTGACAACTATAGCTAAAGGCATAAGAGACTAGCAAAAACAGAGAGCAAACCTATTAAGGTTGGTTCTCACAATGCACAGTCTAAAGTCCCAAAGAGGTCACTTAAGGACTGAAGCACAGGACAGTTCTCCTAATAACAGGTGCAAACACATAAAACTACCCTTTTCTGCTTGAGTTTACTAACTTGCCATTTCTGGGGAAATGCTTTTTATCACCTCTGGTTCCTTTAAGAAAATGGTTTTCATTAACCCTCACCTGAGGATATGTTTATTGATTTCAAAGAGAGAAGAAGGGAGAAAGAGAGAGTGAGAGAGAAACTGATGTGAGAGAGAAACACAGACTGGTTGCTTCCTGTACGCCCCCTGACAGGGGATTGGGTCTGCAACCTAGCTATGTGCTGTGACTGGTAATCGAACCTGAAACCTTTTGGTGTATACTCCAACCAACTGAAACCCTGGCTGGGGCCATCACCTCTGATTCTTAATTTTCAAATTCGTCTCCCTAAGTTAGCCAATTAATTAGCTGTGCCAACTTGTTGAAGAATGGGTGGAAGGACAGGGAGAGAGAAAATAGAAAATTCTGAAACACATTGAAAGAAATAATCCAAATTCCTGTTCTAGACCTATGTGGCTGCTCACCTCACCCACCACACTTCAGAGAGAGCTGACCCCCAGAGCAGAGAAAGAACCCATCCAACCTAGCCCACAGTCCCCATATTGAAGAGGATCATCCATTGGCTGATCTTCACCTAATGAAACGATATCTCATTTAAAAATTGGTATTCAATAAAATAGGTGTCAGTTATCCAGAAAATTAATTTCAGAGAAATGCTTTGTTTTTCAACAATGTTAATTTAGAAACACTGTATTTTATGAACCTTAGTTATTTTTTCCATGGTGTTTATGAACATGGTCTTTTAAAATCCTTGCTCCCAGAGATGGTTCAAGAGAACTGTTAAGAAGTGATTTGAAAGCCCTGCCTGGCATAGCTCAGTGGATTGAGCGTGGGCTGCGAACCAAAACATTGCAGGTTTGATTCCCAGTCAGGGCACATGCCTGGGTTGCAGGCCACAGCAGCCCCCAGCAACCGCACATTGATGTTTCTCTCTCTCTTTTTCCCTCCCTTCCCTCTCTAAAAATAAATAAATAAAATCTTAAAAAAAAGAAGTGATTTGACTTAAAAGTTCTCACCACAAAAAAAATATTGCAACTATGTGAGATGATAGATGTTAACTAAACTTATTGTGCTAATCATTTAACAGTGTATACATGTATCAAATTATTGTGTGTACACCTTAAACTAATACAATGTTATATGTCAATTATATCTCAATAAAACCACGGGGAGAGAGTCAATCTGAGATGTGGGTGTCTGGGATGGAAAAATCCAAAAATGAGAAATATGGAAAAATAGATGGTTTCAAAATACCTAATAAACACCGTTTAATGGAATAATAAAAATTGAAAAGGTCCTATAGGGCCAAGTGGTGCAACTTCCTGGTTACCCTATCTTGGCATCACAGGTGCGCCTGCCCCCTCCCCCGGCCCCCCCGTGTGAGCTGTGTGTACCCTCTTATCATAGTTGAGCCTTTTAGTTTTCCTCTTTTTTTTAATTATATTTTATCAATGATGCTATTACATTGTCCCAATTTTTCCCTCTCTGCCCCCTCTACCCACACCCCCACAGCCTCGGGCAATCCCCACGCCGTTCTAAAAAAAAGACATGTGCAAACACCTGAACCACTTGTGCTTCTCTTCAGCATTCCCGGTGAACAGAGTTTCCTAAAGGATTCCACACACTTAGCAACCATGTTGGCTAAATGTGAGCTTGATTTGCCAGTATTAGGGACATATGCCACCAAAGCCATAGAGCTGTGGACCTCCAAGGAACAGTCTCCTTAGCCTTGCCACCAAACTGAAAACTGCAGATCAAGAACATGAGCAGTGTATATGTATATGTATATGTATATGTATATGTATATGTATATGTATGTGCATAGAAAAAAGTTTGTTAACAGTATTTGCCTTTCGGGAGGGAAATGGAATTGGCATGATTTTTATTCTCTATATTCTGATTTTTATTCTCTATAATTCTATATTAGGATTTGTATGATAAGATTTTCTTATGTATTAAATAATTTAAAATATATTAAAAAGAATTATACAATTCTTAAAGTTTTAGAGAGTACAAAATGATACAGCTTTCTCTGGTGGTGGTATTTTCCACACGAGATTGGGAGTGTTCAGGGCGGTATGGCTGTAGACAACCATGGTACTTTTCATGGACAGAATCTGGTGATTGGATTTTAGGTAACTTAATCTCACTAGACACAATTTAGGTCATTTTTTGTTTTTGTGGTTTTCAAAGACGATGGGGAATGACCTAGAATCTTCTATAGTAGTAATTTTCAAATATTTTTAAGCCAAAAATCTCTTATCAAATAAAACCTTACCCTGAAATCAAACAAGTGGGACAGATGCAGGTGAAGCTCAGGAGCCCTGGCCCCTCGCCCGTTTCCCCCAGCAAGTGAAGCGCACTTGGGAAACCGCTTCTGTAAACAGGCGTTCGTATACAGAGTGATGTTTGTGAAACCAGCCGTCTCATTTTCAGGTTATCTTAGTGATCTAAATGTTTAAAAGTGCTTTCTATGTTGTTTCAGAAGAAATAAGAGAACTATCAATTTGCAAACGTCCATAGGCTTTTGCTCAAGTAAAATATGCTTACTGCTATCAACAGGACTCCTGCTAAAAGGTCATCACATGGATAAAGACTAGTTATTTCTGTTATCTTCTGTCTGTCACATGGACACGCTGATATTTAATGCA
Source organism: Tonatia bakeri (assembly GCA_004024845.1). NCBI lineage: Eukaryota > Metazoa > Chordata > Mammalia > Chiroptera > Phyllostomidae > Tonatia > Tonatia bakeri. The sequence goes on from PVIA01001936.1 coordinate 87,671, forward strand.
GAGGTCTTATTGAGAGTTCACATGGATTATTGGAGTACTCTATGGGCTGGATTCATGCACTGGAAGGGGCATCTTCCCAACTGTTTATTAAGTGCTCTGTAATGATTGTAATAACAGACTCTCCTATCTTTGGTGTTCAGTTATGCACTGAAAGTGTAGGATCTTAGTCCATTACAGTATTTCTATGCAGAACATACAGAAACCTTCCAGGTTCTGCACTCTGCTGATAAACTCCGATCTAATGTTCATTTCCCAAGTGGAACTCTGAGTGGCGTGGCTCAGTTGGTTGAATGGCATACCTCCCAGCAGTGAGGAATTCAGATCAAGCAAAGAGTAGGGCCTTAAAAGTTCCCTGACAATGAAATTACTGAAATGATTAGGAATGTTTTCCTAAATGAGAATAACCTTATTTGTAAGTGTTAGGTATGCCAACCACATGAGACCACATTATCAAGAGAAAACTACCATTCTATTTGTTTAATTGATATAGTAGTTTGGTTGAATCATCATGTAGTAAAACACTATGTAATGAGATGTAAATAAAAGAATGCTGCCCTTTGGTGTGGCTCAGTGGATTGAGTCCTGGCCTGCAAACCAAAGGGTTACTAGTTCGATTCCCAGTTAGGGCACATGCTTGGGTTGTGGGCCAGGTCCCCAGTAGGGGGCATGTGAGAGGCAACCACACATTGATGTTTCTCTCCCTCTCTTTTTCCTCCTTTCCCCTCTGTCTAAAAATAAATAAATGAAATCTTTACAAAAAAGAACGTTATACCTAGGTAAGAAAGACACGATACTGGCTTCTTTCCTTTCTAATCTCTCTCCTTATGAAGGGCAAGTATTTAATTTTAAGTTTAAAATTTTATTTCTTGGTCTACTAAAATCATAATCTCTAGAGATTGAATCTCCCCAAGTGTGGCAGACAAGATTTACTGCCTAAATGCCACTACCCATTTATGCCAGTGGGTCCCTGCCCCAGTACCAACACCAACACCAATCTTTGTAGCACCATTCCTCTTTGCCAGCAGTTGGTTTAGGGCTTTGTGTGATTCATTTCTTGCCAATTAAATGTGTGGGTAAGGCTATTGAGGCCACTGGGTAAGACTTTACTTCATAATAAAAAGAGGCAAGGGGAAATTGCTCTCTTTTTTGGTCCTTAAAGGCCCTTGTGTTTGTGTGGGGGGGAGGTGGGGAAGGGTAGTTTCTTCCCTAAAGTTGTGGATGCGGACTGTGTTCCTTGGAACTCTAGCAGCCATCATCTACCCATAAAGAAAAAGTCAAAATTGGCTCATAGAAAGCAACATAGACTCTGATATCATTGGGCTACTGATACAAATCCTGGGTCCACTTACTTTCAGACATATTGTTGTATGAGAGGAGCAAGCTTGTATTTCTAAAGGCAATTCTGGCCAAACATCCTGTTACTTGCTGCCAAAAGCAACCCAACCAATACAAGAAGTGATTTTGATGTGAAGCCAACTCTGCAAAGTTAGGATAAGGAATAATGATGAGGAACCTTTGCCTTACCCAGTATCCCTAGCTTTTTGACATGGTGAAAATCTTCATAGAACATGAATGACCAGAACACTGCCTTTATATTGAGAATTCTCAAATATGTTCAGAAAATAACATTTTAGTGCCAAGCATTTTAGTGTCATTCTTTTAGTCAATAGAGATGATACAGATTGTAAAGTTACATATTTTCTCTTCTCTACTCTTGAAGTTCAGTTGTGGTACTGGAATAATGAATGAAAAGAAAGTTGAGCTTATGAGCATTTGATTGTTTTCCAAATTTCTACTCAAGTAACAAACAAAACAACAATAACAACAAAACACCACTACCATCGCTACCTGTAGTTTCATTTTTTTCCCCACTTGGTAAAATTCTACCAGTCATTCAAGATCTAATTCAAATGCCATCTTCTCAATTAGTATTTCCAACTATTTCCTAACTCTATGTAAACTAACTCTGGCCCTCTTTTTTTTTCTGAGGACTCATTCATTCTTTCCTTTACTCATTCATTCAACAAACATCTATTAAGTTCTTGCCAAGTTCTAGCCCTTGTGCTAGAATTCAAAAGTGAACAGATTGCAATGTAATCAAAGAATAATAGATCATTCCTTAAGCAACCATAATAAAGTATGGTAACCTTCAATTTAAGGCACATGAGATAGCAGCCTCACCCTTTCATAATCAGTGAAGTTCATCAGACTTCTACTGGTTTACTGTGGTGTATAAGGCACAAGAGATATGAAGATGACTGAGATGTAGTCCCTCTTCTTCAAGAATGATAGAGATTAATACGTCTTCAAACTAGTTTCCTCTGCTGCCTGGGCACATAGAGAGTTGGCATTTCCCAGTCTCCCTTGCAGGTCAGTGTGGCATGTGACTGAGGTGTGGCCAATGGGACATGGGCATAAATAATATATAGTACTTCCATTCCTCACCTATAAGAAACCTCTCATGTGACCTGCCACATACCCTCTCTTTTCCTGACCATTGCCTGGAAACGAAGGACTCCAAGGTCTTAGGGATGGCAAAGCCCTAATGTACAAAGAGTTTGGGTTCCTGCATCACTGAATAGAAGGCCGCCAGCTAAACACCATTACATAAGTGAGAAATAGGCTTTTCCTGAGAAAGAAATAAGCTTCCACTAAATTGTTACTGAGATTTTGGAATTCACCTGTTACAGCTGTTAGCATTACTTTTAGGTAATGTAATTGCAATGTGGGAAGTGTAGGTATAGAGTTAAACAAGGGAAAGGAAGTATTGCCTTGCTTGGCTGGGGTCAAGTGATACTTGAATAAAACGTTGAAAGATGATTTCGTCTTGCAAAGAAAATCAAGACCATTATAGGCAGAGGACCACACGATTACAGGATGTGAGGTGAAAAGTACATGTAGGGAATTCTGTGCATGGCTACATTAATTAGAGTATTGTATTCAGGACGTGGCGGGGTCAGGCAAAATGAAGATGAAAACCCTGAGTGTAAATCCTGTGACACCGCCCCCTACTGAAGCGATTTTGAGCAAGTTTACCAGTCTGGTTAAGTTTCTTCATCTGTAAAGCAGTGACAGTGCCTATGTCACAGAAAACCTTAAAAGCAGTACAGGGTACATATTAGCATCCCCATGGAGTCTTCCCAATGCTTTATCGTCCTTTTATAAGGTTTTCCCTGAGAAAGAAGCATGCATCTACTGTACCAAAAAGCACAGATAAGCACAGGTAATTTAGAAACTTCTAGTCCTTCAAATAAACCACAGAAAAGTTAATAAAAGAGCAGATTTCTAAAAAGACAAAGAGCTTTTATTATATTGACAAGATGTACTTAATAACTTTATAAGGCTGTTAAATACTCTTTAGAACTTATCATGAGCACGTTCTCATTATGCAAGTGCACACGTAGGCAGCTCCACCTGCTCCCAGACTCTGTGAAAAACAGACGCAAACCCCTTTCCACAGAGGAAAAATCTCTTATCATTGGGGTCTGGGTGTGGACCAAAGAGTCAGTAGCCTATTGATTATCAGAAGGACTAGCAAATAATTGGTCATGAACCAGATATTCAACAATCTCTTGTGATAGGGCATTCTGTAAATGTTTTAAACAAACATTTTACATTATACTTGTAGAGCAAGCGACTTCGCAGATAATCTGGTCTATAGATAACAAACTCAAGTGCCTTCAGGGCCAAACTCAACATGGGGTCTGTGGCAATTGGAGAAGGCACAGCCCCACTGAAGGCATTCAAATCACTGCCAGTCTCTGGATCTACCCTCATGGTTTCATTTCTCATCTAAAGGAACTGAAGAGATTTAGGTGCAGGTGTCTCTTAGAGGCTACATACCAAACATATTAATCGAGTCAAGGAAAGCAGAAAACTAAAACCACTCCTGGTGTTTTAAGCAGGAGATTTTACAGGGAATTAACTGAACCGATGAAAAGGCTAGAAGCACAGGGTCTAGGCTTGGCCTCCAAGAATGATTTCTAGAATATCAGTAACTGAATAACAGAAGGATGTACTATTTTTGTACCATCAGGAGGTCCCTCAGGGACTGCACGGTTCAAGAACACCACTTGTAGCTGTGACCCCGAGAAGCTGGGATCTGGGAGCTGCCTGGAGAGGGAGCACCAAATATGTTCACATCTCCCTCAACTGCCTTTTGATAGCTACAGAGCTGGTGATTCAACACAACAGTGCTGAATCTGTCTGTCACTGGTGCTGGAAGTCCTAGCCAATACCCACAACTCTGGAGACTGGACACTGGCATCTCCTGGACCTTCCTTGCCCGCAGAGAACAGCCAAAAGTAGCACGGAGATGACCTCTGCCTCACCCTTGTCTTCGAAATCTCAGACAAGTCATCTATTTGCCTGACCCTAATTTCACACCCAGAACGCTAGCTAGAAGTTAGTACGGGAAATGTGTTTGGCTTCTCAGTGCCTCCAGTACAAGGGCAAATACTAGAAGCAGGCAGGAAAGGATCTGAGTGCCAAACCTCCGTACCCGGCACAGTAGGTTTAAGTGTAGGCCCGTACTCAGCCCTACATTACTGACTTTCCCCCACTTATTCTATAGTGCCTTCTATGGAAACCCTAAAAAATAAAAATAAAAAAGGGCCCTAAACTTAATAGGGTTATAATTCTAAAGATCTTAATAGGCTAGTAAATGTATTGTGTGAATAAGTCTCTTTGCTCATATCATTAGTATAGCATGAATTACACTACCTAATGATTTTCGGTATGGTCAGATTCTTCGGATTCTGAGCTACTGAAAGGCAGAAACTGTCTTTGATTCATATCTGTGTCTCCTGTCCCCATGCCTGCCTGGCCCAGAGAAGACACACAGGTATTTGCTGACTTGAAATGTTTCACTCTTGATTTGGAGAGAAACAGTAAGCCAGAATTTTACTAGTACTGTGTAGCAGCAATAATGTCCAGTGGAGACCCCATTACAGAGGCAGTTTTAATCTTTCAATGAAAACAGAGGTTGACCTGGGTAAGAAAGGTCTCTATCTGGGTGCTATCAGGAAATGGTGCCTTTCTATAATTAATTATTAGGGCCACAAGTTTTACCATAGTCCAGGATGGGATAACAAGCTGATGCCTGGTATTAAAGTTAAAGAAGCCACAGGCATACTCAGCGTGCGCTTTGACAGGTGGTTCTTTTTTCAGGTCAGTACGACCTGATGGTACTTAGCACCTCCGAGTGCTAACCTAACCCACAGTAGCAGCACCCTCTGGTTGATTTCAGAACTAAAACAAAACCGAGAGAAACCCAGCCTAACAACAACACAACAGAAACAGCTGGAGGCTCGCTCCCAGTTCTGGCCCGGCAAAGCCACCAAGGTTCCCGCGGCTGGCGGGTTTTCTTTGGACCCTTCGTGTTCTCCAGGGACACTCACCTCGCAGTCTCTGGTGCGGGCAGCCGGCTCTGCCCCGCGCCTAGAAAACTGGCTAAAAAGCTCGGCCAGAGAGCCTCGTCCAGCTGCGGCGCGCCGGGCCGCTGGCTCGCTCTGCGCGGCAGGCGGCTCCCGGGGCGGTGGTGACCGCAGCTTGTCCGGCCGTGGGCGCGCCGCGGTGACTACGGCCCAGCCTTTTCGAAAGCGCGTCCCGCGGCCTCGCCTCGGGGCAACCATCAGGGAAGCAGGCGCAGATCCTAGCAAACCCAGGCTGAGGTCCCCCTACGCGTCCCTGCTGATTTTGGGGTTAGGCGGCGCGGAAGCGGGGCTCGCACGGCAGACCACCGGGAGGCCACTTCCCGGGGACTTCGGAGCGGCCCCGGTGTGTTTCAGTCGTTTGTTCCCGCTGGGCCGCCTCGCCACCCCCGTGCCCGGATGAACGTGTCGTTCCCGGGAGCTGCCTGGAAAGGCCACCCGCGCAGCGCAGAGCCGGCGCGGGGTGGTGCTCGAAGACGACTGGACCCGGGGCGAGGACGCGCAGCGCTGGCTCTCCGGAGCCAGAGTGAAGGCCGGAGGGCCGTGGCTGGCTTATGGTTCCCTGCACCAACCTCTATATTCTCGATGTTAATGTCGCCTTTTAGTTGTATTTTGTAAAGGAGTCTTCCGTGCGCAACGGGAAGACCGAGATTCTTCCATTGACCAATTAAGTAGGATAAAAGACCGCTTCTTGAACACGTGCCCTTCTAATTGTTTTCGGTTTTAACCTTCTCATCAGCTATTTGATTCTTTTTCCCCGCCTTCCTTTCCTCTGTCTTTTGCCCCTCCAACTAAGTGTGTGCATGGGCCCACATGTCCCTTTCGGAGTAATTTTCATTTCCATCTGAAATTAGAAATTTCTTACCTGTTTTTCACTCCTTTAAGCAAGTGCCGGTTTTATCGTCTCACGCAAGAACAATGTCAAGTAACAGTGTTCTCCACCAAGTACACGCCTCCACCAGCCGGAAACCACTCATTCTTGTCTCTCAGGTCCTCCTTCGTGGAAAGAATGGATAAACCTATGTTCTGTCCAATAAGCTTTTTCAGAGCATCTAAAATGATGATTTTCCTAAACTGAACCCTTCCTCTTCTAAAGTTTGCTCAAGTTTCTAGTGACATCCAGCTTCCTCTTACTGGAGGAATGAAACATAGTTTTCCATTTCTTGCAGTCCTATGATCTTTGTTGATACATCACCTGATTTAATTAGCATGACTTTGGAGAACTTTGAATTACTAGGCTAGATTTTGCTTTGCTTTCATTGCTTATAATGTTTTATAGCTTATAGTTAGCTCTGAGAGAACTAACTATGAGGGAACATTTGTTAAAGTTAGAATGCATTTTGTAGAACCATCACGTTTTTATTTAGAATTCATTTGTTCACAGCTATAATTATACATGTGTACTTGCTCACAGCGTCAAGTTCTCCATAACATAAACTTCAGGGTTCCATACCTCACTTGATAAGAAGTTACAGCATTTTGGTTACAATATACCCAAAAGAAATGCAGGTCATTTGGCCCAATTCCCTAATTTCACAAACTGGAAAACTAAAATCCAACATAAATTCAGTGACTTGGTCTAGGTGAACCAGTAGAATAGTACCTGCTCCAGACCCCAAAGTGGATTTTATCATCAATGGACTCTTTGGGAATACCAGTCAAAATATCCTTTGCTGTCAGTTTTAACTCACTTTCATCAACTGCAAAATATTCTTCCTCATTCATAAAATATTATCTGTTCATTGTCCATTTTAATAGTTCCTTTGTTATTATTAAAGAGAAAGGCTAAGTATAACCACGTATTTATTGAGTAGCCACTACATATGTGCATCATACCATTTGATCTTTTAAAATAGTAACAAGTAAAATAAAAATAAAACTCTGCAACCGAAAGAACAAGTAAAAACTTCTTTCTAATAATCTCTGATAGAATTGTCGTCCATAGATTTACTTAGCATTTTCTCAAAATTTTTATTTTCTTCTTTATTTATTTCTGTTACATGGTTCATTTATATTTATTTGTCTAGAGATTATTTCCAAATTCCATGTCCTCTTGTCTGTTATCCTGGAACTTCGTGAAGAAAATCTATAATTAATTAAAGAAAATATTTCCCAAACTGACAATACTGCCAAGTTAGTTAACTATATTTATTTAGGCCCATGTCGAATATCGTTGCTTATTTTAATAAGGATTTTTTAGTTACAACAAGAAGTTAAGTTGCAAGAAAATAGTACTTAACTGTAAGTGATGATATCTGGTAAGTACAAATACCTGCTGATTATTTTTGTTTTATGTAACGGATCAGCAATAGTTCTGACTAAACTCCTTTTAATATAAGTTATTGAAGCCAAACTACTTCTTACCCTTGGTATTCATTTATAAAGGTGTAAGATTTTAAACTTAGTTCCCATATACTAACAAATGCAGAACTGTATAAAATATTTGAATATTGGGAAATAGAGGTAAAATAGAAATCAATACCTTTTTTTAAAACCTTCTTTTTCCTTCATACTGACATTTTATGCTATATGCTTATAACTTGCAGTTTATTTTTAAAACTATCCATTTGCAGTGAGTTCATTATCTTTTATGTCATCTACCATGATTGCAGAGGAGATTAGAAAGAGATTAATATATTTAAAGAACTGGACTTGTGAGCAATGACATTATTAGAAAGGGCTTGTTTTCATTCCTGTACAATTAATAGGACGGAATGGTGAGTCCTGCATAACCAGCTTCACCGTGGACAGGAAGGGCCTGCCTTCCCAGCGAGGAGATCCTGAAATCACAAGCTCCAGCCTCCATCAATGATGACAGGATTGCCGGTCATGTAGGCGGACTGTAGTGATAAACACAAGGAGACACATTAACCAGGTTTAACACAGGTTGTGTTTCTTCAATTCTTTTATGACACTTAACAAGAGAATTTACGTAACTGAATTAAATTTTTGATGATTTAAAACTGCCAAGTGTTCTTTTGGTCTGGCCTCTGGCTGGTATTTTAGCACATATCACATTCTAAGCAAGGTCTATCAGGTAGTTTGGTCTCAGAATCAGGAAATTAATAAGTTAGGTGACATATGGTAATTGCCCAAATTAGAATAAAATATAGGCTAGACTAGTACATTTTCATTTTGAAACTCAGAACTATTCTAAAATGGCTGAATTTTATGCCACTAATAAACTTTTTTGAATATAACCAAGTGTGTCAGTCATAAAGTGGTCATGTCCATTACCAAACAAAATTTAAAAAAAATACTATATATACAGTTGATCAATATACATAGGCAATTACAGGAACTGAAGCACACTGAATGTATTTTAAAAATTTGTATGGCCCTGGCCAATGTGGCTCAGTTGGTTGTAGTATCGTCCTGTAGACCAAAACATCACAGGTTTGATTCCTGGTCAGGGCGTATGCCCAAGTTGCAGTTCCAGATCCCATTTGGGGTGTGCCCGAGAAGGCAACCAACCAAAGTTTCTCTCTCTCCTTCTTTCTTCCCCTCTCTCTAAAAGCAATGGAAAATGTCCTGGGGTGATGATAAAAATTTTATTTTAAATTTGTATGAAAATAAGTATTATAATCTATTAAACAATGAAAAAATGTATACTTGTTTTAGATACAAATCTGTGCTAAAGGAGTTAAAACAAATAACTATTTTCTTTCCACAGAATTTTTTCATTTTCCAAGGAATTAAAGCTAAAATGATTCCTTGTAGTACAGGTTGAAAAATCTCTTTTCACTTAAATATGGATAGTACAGAGTCAAATTTGTGTTTCTAGTTTTAAATTTATCTAAAGCCTGAGACAATTGAAGAGGGAGCAAGGAAAGACATCATAATATAAGCACAGAAATTTTAGAAGTTTATTCTGTGAAAACCAATCATACAATGTAGATGAACTAGGGCTTTACCAATCATTTTACCAAAAAATGACCCCAATTCTCCCAAGTTTTTTTACAAGGCAAGCTGTCAGTTATACTTACGGACTCCTCTGGGCCCCTTTTAAAAGCCCAAAAGTCCTTTTGTTGCACATTTCAAGCCAAAGATTTCCAAATATTTTGTAACCTAAGCTCTGGATAAACAAGGGCAATTTAACTATTCAGCTGTACCCTAAAATCAAATGAGCTCTTCTGAAATACGCATTCAGAGAAATCACAAAGGCCAACATACTTGCTTAATTAATAATTTGTCTAACAAGTTCTGCAGCTATTAACAACTGTTGTTAATAGTTCTCTGAAGTAGTAATTACTTTGTCATTAAAACATTTTAAACCCTGTATTTGTCACATTCACCAGCCACCTGGTGTGCAACAAGTTCCTGAAAAGAGGAACTGATTAGTAACACCTCCTCACTCCCACCTACTTCCTTCCTTTTCCTGTCTCTTTGCATACATTGTAGTTCCCCCATCATGTAACATTCAAAGACAAAACAAAGAGGGATGTTCTTGTGCTCTATGCCTTATAAACATAGTTGTTGCTTTTGCACTAGTTTACCATTTTAAAGCTTCTGTTAAAGAAGAAACTGGTTCCTAAATAGATTCGAAGTGGAAAGAGGCAGAATTCGGAATATCCATACACGATGACACGCAAGTAAGAGTTCATAGAAAAAAAAAGAGCCAGTGGGAGTCTTTGAAACAAGGAACCAGTTGAATGAAAATGACCAAATGCCAATTTTGTGTTTCCTATACCTAAACACAATTAAATCTGGTTAACTCTCACTCCATTTCACCAGAAACTCTCATAATTTTGGAGGCTCCTTTGTTTGACTTACCCTGAACCAGGGTAGCCCAAACAGCAGTTTTTTGAAAGCAATTGTCTTTTATAAATTTAGCACTTTTTTTCACTCCTCTATTTATTTGCTACAAGATTTACTGACATGTAAAGTTGAATGAGGAAAAGTTGGCTCAGATCAAAGTGGCCTTCTTTGAGCAAATTAAATCAGAACAGATCTGAGTAACTGCAGCATCTTAGCAATATATATGCCATAACTCTCTAAGGCAACATTTTTTTTAATGAGCAAATAGTGGCTGAATATGATTAAGATAATGAACTCCCTGGGAGGAGGAATACTTACTTCATCAGAAGCCAAATACACACAAAGCAGGGCTATTTCTTCTGCAGTTGCAAATCTTCCAGTCTTCTGTCTTTTCAGAAAATCACTCAGTGCCTGTGACCAGAAACCATACCACACATCAGTGACCTGAGCTGAAGTATTGTGCACTCACCTGCAATTCCTTCTGAGGGGAAAAGGCAAGGTGAGTCTACAGAGGTACCATTGCCTTGGAACCATAATCATGCATGATACAAAATATGTGAGAATATCATTACTATCATTAATTGTGGACTAAGCAGATCAAGAGGGCTATGGTGACTACCTATTCACTGAAACTATTTTGTTATACTGTGACCTACAGACATTGTGAAAGATCAGAAAGTTGATATTAAAAATGAAGGCTTTTTAAAAGTTGTAGTAAAATACACCTAATGTGAACTTTACCAACTCAACCATTTTATTTATTTATTTATTTATTTATTGTTCAAGTACAGTTGTCTTCCTTTCCTCCTACCTCTTCCCAACACTCCACCCACCCCCGCCTCCTACCCTCAATCTTACACCCCTTTGGCTTTGTCCATGGTCCCTTATGCATGTTCCTTGATGACCCTTCCCCAATTTTCCTCCATTATCCTTCTCCCATTTCACTTCTGGTTACTGTCAGTTTGTCCTTTACTTCAATGTCTTTGGTTATATTTTGCTTGCTTGTTTGTTTTGTTAATTAGGTTCCATTTATAGGTGAGATCATATATTTGTCTTTCACTATCTGGCTTATTTCACTTAGCATAATGCTTTCCAGTTCCATCCATGCTGTTGTGAAGGGTAGGAGTTCCTTCTTTCTTTCTGCTGTATGGTATTCCATTGTATAAATGTACCATAGTTTTTTGATCCATTCATTTATTGATGGGCACCTAGGTTGCTTCCAGCACTTGGCTATTGTAAATTGTGCTGCTATGAACATTGGAATGCATAGGTTCTTTGGATTGGTGTTTCAGGATTCTTAGGGGATAATCCTAGCAGTGGAATTGCCAGTTCAAAAGGCAGTTCTATATTCAATTTTCTGAGAAAATTGCATACTGTGTTCCACAATGGCTGCCCCAGTCTGCATTCCCACCAATAGCATACTAGGGTTCCCTTTTCTCTACAACCTCACCAACACTTGTTGTTTGTTGATTTGTTTATGATGGCCATTGTCACTGGCATGAAGTGGAATCTCGTTGTGGTTTTAATCTGCATCTCTCTGATGGCTAGCGATGCTGAGCATCCTTTCATATGTTTCTGGTCCCTCTGTACGTCCTCCTTGGAGAAGTGTTTGTTCAGGTTCTTTGCCTGTTTTTTAATTGGATTGTTTGTCTTCCTGGAGTGGAGTCATGTGAGTTTTTTACATATTTTGGAGATCACACCCTTTTCCAAGGTATCACTGGCAAATATATTTTCCCATATGGTTGGTTTCCTTTTCATCGTGCTGATGTTTTCTTTAGCAGTGCAGAAGCTTTTTATTTTGATGAAGCCCCATTTGTTTATTCTTTCCTTTATGTCCCTTGCTCTAGGGGACATATCAGTGAAAATATTGCTGCATGGAATATCTGAGATTTTCCTCCCGATGTTCTCCTCCAGGACTTTTATGGTGTTGTGACTTATGTTTAAGTCTTTTATCCACCTTGAGTTTATTTTTGTGTATAGTGTAAGTTGGTGGTTGAGTTTCATATTTGTTGTGTAGCTATCCAGATCTCCCAACACCATTTGTAGAAGAGGCTATTATTACTCCACTTTATGCTTCTGCCCCCTTTGTCAAATATTAATTGACCATAGAGACTTGGATTTATTTATGGGCTCTCTATTCTGTTCCAGTGATCTATGTGTCTGTTCTTATGCCAGTACCAGGCAGTTTTGATTACAGTGGCCTTGTCATATAGTTTGAAATCAGTTATTGTGATCTCTCCTGCTTTGTTCTTCTTTCTCAAAATTGCTGTGGCTATTCGGGGTCATTTATGGTTCCATATAAATTTTTGAAATGTTTGTTCAATATCTGTGAAATATGTCATTGGTATTTTAATAGGAATTGCATTGAATCTATAAATTGCTTTGGGTAGAATGGACATTTTGATGATGTTAATTCTTCCAATCCATGAACATTGTATATATTTCCAATTGTATCTCCCTTAATTTCTTCCTTCATTGTTGTGTAGTTTTCTGAGTACAGGTCTTTTACCTCCTTGGTTAGGTTTATTCCTAGGTACTTTATTTATCTTGTTGCTATATGAAATGGAATTGTTTTTCCTGATTTTTGTTTCTGATATTTCATTGTTAGCATACAAAAATGTCTTTGATTTCTGAATATTGACTTTGTATCCCACTGTTTTGCCAGATTCACTTATTATGTTGACTAGTTTTTTGGTGGAGTCTATAGTGTTTTCTATGTACACTCTTATGTCATCTGCAAACAGTGACAATTTTACTTCCTCCTTTCCAATTTGGATGCCTTTTATTCCTTTTTCTTGTCTGATTTCTGTGGGTAGGACTTTCAACAATATGTTGAATAGAAATGGTAAAGGCAGATATACTTGTCTTGTTCCTGATCTTACTGGGAAAGCTTTTAGTTTTTGCCCATTGAATATGAGGTAGGCTGTAGGTTTCTCTTATAAGGTCTTTATTATGTTGAGGTATGCTCTCTCTACTCCTACTTTGCCGAGTGTTTTATCATAAATGGGTGCTGTACCTTATCAAATGCATTTTCTTCAAATATTGATATGATCATGTGATCTTTGTCTTTCCTTTTGTTTATGTGATGTATTACATTTATTGATTTGCTAATATTGTACCATCCCCACATCCATGGGATGAATCCCACTTGATCATGGTATATGATCTATTTGATGTATTGCTGGATGTGGTTTGCCAATACTTTGTTGAGGATTTTAGCATCTATATTCATCAGCAATATTGGCCTGTAGTTTTCTTTCTTTGTTGTGTCTTTATCTGGTTTTGCGATTAGGATGATGCTGGCCTTATAAAAAGAGTTTGGAAGGCTTCCTTCTTCTGGGATTTTTTGGAATAGTTTGAGAAGGGTAGGGGTTAGCTCTTCCTTAAATGTTTTGTAAAATTCTCCTGTGAAACCATGCAGTCTAGGGTTTATCTGTGCTGGGAGTTTTTTGATTACTGTTTTGATTTCACTAGGTGTTATTGGTCTGTTTAGGCTTTCTGCTTCTTCTTGATTCAGTTTTAGAAGATTATGTGTTTCTAGAAATTTATCCATTCACCCAGGTTTTCAAATTTCTTGGCATATAGTTGTTTGTAGTAATTTCTTACAATCTTTTGTATTTCTGTGGGACCAGCTGTAATCTCTCCCCTTTCATCTCTGACTTTATTTATTTGGGTCCTCTCTCTTTTTTTCTTGATGAGTCTGCTTAAAGGTTTGTTGATTTTGTTTATCTTTTCAAAGAACCAGCTCCTGGATTTACTAATCCTTTGAATTGTTCTTTTAGTCTCTATGTCATTTAATTCTGATCTGATCTTGGTTATTTCCTTCCTTCTATTCACTCTGGGCTTTGTTTATTGTTGTTCCTCCAGTTCTTGTAGATGTAGGGTTAGCTTGTTTATTTGAAATGTTTCTATCTTTTTAAGGTAGGCCTGTGTCACTAAGAACTTCCCTCTCAGGACTGTCTTTGCTGTGTCCCTTAAGTTTTGGACTTTTGTGTGTTCAATTTCATTTGTTTCCAGAATCTTTCTGATTTCTTCCTTGATCTCATTATTAACCCATTCATTGCTTAATAGCATGCTATTCAATCTCCATGAATTTAAGTGTTTTTGAGTTTTTTCCTTGAGGTTGGTTTCTAGTTTCAGGCCCTTGTGGTCTGAGTAAATGCTTAATATGATTTCAATTTTCTTGAATTTGTTGCGACTTTTTTTGTGTTCTAGCATGTCGTCTATCTGCAAGTGTTCTGTGTGTATTTGAAAAGAATGTGTATTTTGCTTCTTTGGGATGAAAGGCTCTGTATATATCAGTTAAGTCCATTTGATCTAGGACATTGTTTAATGCCACAATATCCTTGTTGATATTTTGTTTGGAAGATGTATCCATTATTGACAGTGGGGTGTTAAACTCCCCTAGTAGAACTGTGTGGCTGTCTTTCTTGAAGTCCTCCAAGATTTTTCTTATGTATTTGGGTGCTCCTATGTTGGGTACATATATGCTTATAATCTTCGTGCATTCTTGATAAAATCTTTCCTTGAGTATTATGAAGCATTTGTTTTAAAACCTATTTTGTTTGATACATGTATTGCTACACCAGCTTTTTTTTTCCTGTCCATTTGCTTGGAATAATTTTTCTCTCTTTGATTTCAGGTTGCGTGGGTCTTTTTTTCTGTGGTGGGTCTCTTGTAGGCAGCATATGTGTGGGTCATATTTTCTTATCCATTCAGCTTCCCTATGTCTTTGGATGGGAGCATTTAATCCACTAACATTTAAGGTTATTATTGAAAGGTACTTATTCATTTTTCTCTCTTCATACCTGTGCTCCTCTCTTTCATGCTCTTTTTTCCCCCTCTTCTTAAAGCAGTCCCTTTAACATATCTTGCAGTGCCAATTTCATGGAGGTATGTCCTTTCAGCCTTCTTTTGGCTGAGAAGCTCCTTATTTGGCCTTCCATTTTAATTGAGAACCTCGCTGGGTACAGTAATAGTCTCAGTTGTAGCCCTTTGGTTTCCATGATTTGGAATATTTCATGCCATTCCCTTCTGGCTTGGAGCATTTCCATTGAGAAGTCAGCTGCTAGCCTTATTGGGGCTCCTTTGTATTTTACCTCCTGTTTCTCTCTTGCTGCCTTTAAGATTCTCTCTTTGTCTTTAAAACTTGGCATTTTAATTATGATGTGTCTTGGAGTGCGTCTCTTTAGGTTCGTCTTAATTGGGGCCCTCTGTGCTTCCTGAATTTGTGTGGCTTTTCTCCTCTTCAGGTTCAGGAAGTTTTTCGTCATTATATTTTTCATACAAGTTTTCTATCTCTTGCTCCTTTTCTTCTCCTTCTGGTATTCTTATGATTCAAACGTTGTTGCGTTTCATGTTGCCCTGAAGTTCCCTTAATCTATCTTCATATTTTTTTAATCTTTCTTTGTGCAGCTGCTGTACCTGGGTATTTCTTTCTATTTTGTCTTCCAGCTCACTAATTCATTCCTCTTCCTAATCCAGCCAGCTTATAATTCCTCCTAGTGTATTTTTTATTTTAGATATTTTATTCTTCATTTCTTCTCAGTTCTGGTTTATATTTTCTATTTCCTTTTTCATGTTGTAGTTCCAACTCAATTTCTTGTCATTTCTAGACAATCTCTTGTCTTTGAGTTCCTTGAGCACCCTTATAACCGTTTTTTTGAATTCTATATCTGATAGTTTTCTTCTTCAGTTTCATTTAGCTCTTTTACTGAGGAGTCTTCCATTCCTTTCGACTGCAGGTTCTTTCCTTGCCTCCCCATTTTAGGTGACTCTTTTTGTTTGTTTCTGAGATTCCACATGTCCTGCTTTGCCAGCTGGCTTTGTTGGGAAGACTTTTGTGGTAGGGTTTCTGTGGGACTCAGTGATGTTGTCTCTTTGATTTCCTTGTCTGGATGCTCTAGGGCTGCCCTTCCTTCTGTTTGTGTGGGCTCTCTTGTTGTACTTGGGCTTTACCTGTTGGTGGCTCTTTTGTTGGTGGGTTCTCCCTTCCAGTGGGTTTACTGGTGTTCACAACTTGTAACACCACCTTGTCTAGTATGCTGTTGTACAGGTTTTGGTTAACAAAGCAATATTACCCAATATTACCAGACCGCCAAACCTATGCCAGCAAAACAAAACAAAAACAAAAACCCTCTACCACATCAGCAGTCTCTATTGCAATAGAACTAATGTTAATAAATGTGAAGAGGGATTGCAAATATTATATGATATGACAAAAGGAATATGAGATGACTAGAAGAGAAGAAAATGTTGTGTGGTAAGAGGGAGGAGAATCGATAAGAGTTGGGATAGAACTGAGGTGAAGAAAGGGAGAGAACAAAATTTACAACATAAGTAAAACACAAAAGGGTGTGGGAACAATGGGGTAAGAAGAGGGAAGGGTATACTATGAATTTTTAAGTAAAATTGAAAAGGTACTGGACCAAAGGGAGCAAAATTGCAGAAAACCCACAGCAGGGTCCAGAGCAATGCCAGCTGAACAAAATTAATAAAGGTGGAATGGGTATAAGAATATTAGAGAAAAGCGAAAAGTGAATATGAGGGGTCTGCAATAAGGAAAAATGATTTTGAGAGGGTGGGGCTGCAAACTAATAAGGGTGAGGAGTAAAGTCCAGGTTGATAGAGGGGAAAAAAGAGAGAAGATAAAAAGGGTGAGAGAGAAAATAATGAGATAAAATTCCTTACTCAAGTGGTCGGGGGGTGAAGGCTAAATGGAGTAAGACAGGGGAGAGCATTCTGTCGGATTTAAGGTTCTAACAAGTAGAGAACCGATAGGAGATCCTTTGGAGAAGTACAGCAATAACTGTGATATTGCACCCAACTAGCCACTTTTTATAAAAGGTGAAAAATACATAAGGCTCTTATTAGAACAGAAAAGAATGTGAGCTGACTTTGGAAAGCAGAGCACTTATGCGAGGTTGGATGGTGAAATACAGTGAGGGTAAGGGAAAGAAACTTGGTGTAGTGTATGAGAGAGTAAAGTTAACCACAACAGTAATAAAGCTCAGGAAGACAGTGACATGGGTAAAGACCAGGGAAGGGTGCTGTGTGGGATTTGGAATAACAATAATATGATAAGAAATATATAATCGGAATAAGAACAATAAAAAGTAAAAGACCAAGAGTAGTGTGTTACTGGAATATGAGTGAAGTGAAAGAAGAAAAATTAAAATGCAATATGAGAGGGAGAATAAAGAAAACCAATCAAACAATGAAATCAAATAAACAAAATAAAAAAAAAACTAATTAAATGGAAAGAAGAGAAATGAAAAATAAAAGTAAAAAAAAGAAAATGCACGTTCTGAAAGAGAGTAAAGTGAAATTTGTCTCAGCGTTGGTGTTCGCCTTCTGACTTCTTTCTGGATCTGTCTTTGGTCTTCTCTCAGCTCTGAGTCTTTTTGTCTTACACTTGGAAAAACAAAAAATTCTCCAGCTGACCTTCAACCTGCTAAGCGGGTTTTGCTGGTCTTCCCAGATGCTGCAGGCAGAGCAGGGCTGGGCTTGTATTTTTCCTTTCCTGTGGTTCCTCCAGGATGGGGGCTCAGTCTGTTCCACAATAATCCCAGGTGCCCAGTTTCCAGCCCGCGCCCTCAGAGCACTGTGTGGCCCATACTGTCCACTCTGCACACATGTGCCAGGCCAGCGCCTCTAACCCACATCGTTGTGCAACCCTTTGATTAGTTTGTGAGGTGCACTGAGTGGGAGCAAATTGCAGTCCTCCACCTCCCTCTTTGTTAGCCTGGGCACTCTGCACGCTAAGTCCCTTTGGCTCAGTTCAGGCCTCCTGTTGAATTAAGTCTCTCTGGGCTCTACTACCTCTCGGAGCCCCTGCTGCTCCCCTTTGATCAATCCGTGTGGTATCCTGAGTGGGAGCAAATCACGCCCCACTCCTCCCTTTTCACTGGCCTGGCCGCTGAGTGCAAGAACTCCTAGCACAGTGGCTGAGAGCCTTTTTTGAGCGAATTCCCCTTGGTTGCAGATGGCCATTCCTAACAAGCACCTGGCTTTCCACACAGACTAACTCTCTTACCAATGCACAGATTATCTGGGTCACAGCCAGTCGAAGCCCATCTCTTCTCTCATCTCCAGGTGTCACCCAGCTCCCCAATTTCTCTGGCACCGTCCTGGCCAGCGACCACTGTCCCAGCTGGGGTATGCTGCTGGCTGCGTGTCTCTTACTGTGTCTTTATCCCTTCAGCAACTTTAAGCATCAGGTCTCTCCTGGCTCAGGTCTGTGACTTCCCCACTCCGGGAAGGGAGGGAGCTGTTAAGTTACAATCCCTGACCTGGCTCTCCTCCAAAGCTCCTGCAACGGCTGTGGTCTCTGACACAGGGCCTGGGGACCTTCCCGTTGGCCTACAAAATCCCCTAATCGTCTGTGTCTAAGCATCCTCCTCTACAACATTTGGCTTCCAAGCTTCATATCCTGAACTATTATTCTTAACAGCACTGCATATAGGAGTTATTCACTTCATGCTTGTCATTACTGGCCAGATTGCCATAGTACAGAAGAAATAGTATAACTCTGGAGTTGAATGGTCCAAGGACATCCTGGTTCTGTTATACATTAGCTATGTGGCCTTGGGCATGTTGCATTTCAACCATTTTTAAACATGAAAAAAAATAAAACCTTCATCCGAGGATATGTTCACTGATTTTAAAGGGAGAAGGGAGAAACAGGGAGGGAGGGAGAGACATTGATCAGTTGCCTCCCTTATGCTCCCCGACTGGGGATGGGACCTGCAACCTAGATATGTGCACTGACCAGGGATCTAACTTGCAACCTCCTGGTGCACAGAATGATGCTCTAAACACACGAGCCACCTGGCCAGATCTCTCTTCATCTTGCCAAACCCATTGAACAGCAGCTCCCCAGTCCCACCCACTCAGCCCCTACTCACCATTCTACTTTCTGACTCTGAATGTGCCTACTTTAGCACAAAAGAGGGCATTTTCTCACCAGAAGTTTTAAACACATTTAAAAGAATAGATATACCTACCACTTCAGGATTTGGCCTGGCTTGTATTCTTTCTTGTAGAGATGGGGTATCAACTGTTCCTAAATCAAAGGGAGACATTCAGCTTCGTTACTTACTTTAACTGAAAAAAGAAATTGACAATTAAACTTCCTTTCCATTTTATATGACAATCAGTGAAATCCTTCTCCATGACCACCTCTACCTGCCTATCTTTTTATTTAATAGGCTTATAACCTCTTTAATAACATTTCTATGACTTTTAAAACACAGACTATAGTTCTTTGTGACGCTAGGCAAAGACTCTGGGTGAAGAGCCCAGCATTCCCAATATATACGACTATATACAGGATCCAGCAGAAGTAACGTCTCTTTGAGTGTGGTTGGTAGGGTAATAAAATGGGTGCAATAACTTATAGTTGTAATTTGAACATTTTGCCTAAAATATCATGTGTTGTGCTTGAATGTGATATTGTTTTGTTACAGAATTACATGCTTATGATTTTGTAATAAAAAAGGGGCATTATTTGTGCTGGACCCTGTATTTCAGTCCCATTACATTAACACGATACTTTAGGATTTTAAGCACTTTTGCATGTTTTATCTCAGTTAATCCTCAGTCATCCTGAGATGTAGATACAGTCGTAGAAGTCCTTCACCGGTACAAGGGTCCAGACTGCCTTGTTGCTCTCAGAGCCATTCTTGCTGTCAAGTTCACTCTGGAGATCCCAAGGGACAGCTCCATGACTGTCCCAGTCCTCCAGAATTCAGGTGTTCTAAATTTTCCTCATCATCTTGCCTATTTTCATTGGTTTCAAATTCCTATTTTTATGACTGTCTCATGTTTCTCATCAAAAAATATAATTTGAAATTGTTTCACTTAAAAAAATGAATGACACTAGAAAGTTTTAAATTCCACTCCGTTCAAGTTCCTACAGAGCAAGTTTCACAGACTTTTTTGTTTACTTATGTGTCTGTAAATTCTCTTTGGAGGGCTGTTTTTTTCCCTGCCTGACAGTACTCCAGGGATCACATGGTCTTTCTAAGATCATAATAAATGACTTTGCAGTCCTCAGCTTCATCTTTAAACCATGCCCCCGAGAATGCCACAGATTTGATGCTTGCTTGGAAACCACTTCTTAATCTTATCATCATTTGCCATTTCTCTGGAGAGGCTGGGAATCTTCAAAATCAGCAAATCCTGGCTGTTATTGGTTGACAGACCCTATTTTAGTTTCTCTTTCTCCTCACATTTTACTGTAAGTGGGCAGCACTTTTGAATACCCTGGGTGGACTGCCTTAGCTGGATAACCCAGTTCATTGGAGTTTTTTCTACCTTCCATGTTACTGCAGGGAATAGTTAATAAACTTTCTGAAATCTCACACCAAAGATCCCCTTGCATCAGTTTTCAGTAGTATTTCCTAACTTCTCTCATTAGTAGCCTCTTTAAAGTACATTCTTCCAACGTGTGCTCAAGGCACCTGCACTTTCACTTAAAGGATTAAACAAAAACAAACAAACAAGCAAACAAACAGCAATTCAGAGACACAGACAACAGCCTAGTGGTTACCAGAGAGGAGGAAGGGGGGTGGAGGAGGGTGTAGGGGGAATAAATGGTGATGGAAGGAGGCTTGACTTGGGTTCGTAAACACACAGTGCAATATACAGATGATGTATCATAGCATTGCATGCCTGAAACCTATTTAATTTTATTCGCTGTGTCCATGGCACAGACTGACACGCCATGCCACAGTCTGCACGAGTCTGGTGTTGGAGAGTTGTGACTGCACCACCTCCGGTGCCGTCCCAGACACAACCGTTTCCAGTTAGGTTTTCTTCTGTGACTGGCTCAACGAGTCACGCTGGTTCCTTGTTCCAGAGAGTGTGAAACATATTTTCCAAGCTCCTGGAAAGTCCAGCTGCTAAAACAACCATATTTTCCCAATCATTTTGCCATTTATTCCATTTGGTAAATAGCACCAAAAATAGCTGGAGTCCACATACCAGCAGTATGTAAAACCCAGTGAAACTGTCTCCCGTGTGTCCCTGCTTTTGTTAGTGTTACCTATGTTTCCTTCTCTACTCTGAGGAAAAGTAAGCAGGACAACTCAACCATGGAAATGCTACAGCTTGCAGGGTATTTGGTAGTTTCTCCTCTTTCCCCAGTGAGCGGGTGGTGTTCACCCTGAGGGGAGACCTTGACAGATTACATCGGAGTCTCCTGTGGGGCAGGCCAAATCACAGGCATACCTCATTTTATTGCACTTCCCTTTAATATGTTTCACACCTGTTAAGTCTTTCACAAATTGACTGCAAGACCCTCCTCCAGCAAAAAGATTAAGTTGCTTTACTGCCGTGGTCTGGAACGCACCTGCAATACCTCTGAGGTATGACGGCACAGTCCACAGTTTTCTCCATCAACTCCCTCCCCAAATTCTGGCATGCCCTTCAGGTTTTGAAAGGTACCACAGGTACTTGTGAAATGATATCCCTCCCCAACTCCTCAGTACCAGTTTTGAACTACGGAGAGAGACTTTGATCCTGGATATGCAGTGTTTAAGTTCTTTTCAGAAAGGAAGTAAATAATTGTGTTTGGCACCTTGTATTCATTTGGGGTGGGTGGAGCCAGGCTAAAGGGCATATCTACTTAATAGGCATGCCCACAGTTACTAAGAGAAGGAGAAGTTATTCCCAAGAAATGTTATTGAATGCTTTTGTTTAGATAAATTGAATGTCCTTACTACAAATAATGAGTTTTGCTTTTCTCCTTTCCTTTATAGGAGAGGTCAGCATACTTTTTGGTAAGCAGCCGGATGGGAAACCTTTTTAGCTTTGAGAAACATTTGGTGTGTTACAACTACTCAGCTCTGCCTGAGCACGAGGCGGTCCCCACCAACACACAGCAGACTGGGTGCGGATGTGCTCCCACAGAACTGTATTTACAAAGCAGGTGGCGGCCAGATTTGGCCTACAGGCTCTTGTTTGCTGACCCCCCTTTCTTATAGCACAAAGGAAGGTATTAATCCCTCCCTTTAATTTATGGGCCACCCCAGGTGATTTACAGGACTCAACAGGTCTCTGTCCTCTGGGAGGTTCCTCCTACTTTCTTCCTGCTGTCCTAACAGTCTGCCTACTTTCCCTCTTTCCCCTGAAAAGGTCATCCCTGTCTGCTTCCAAGACACCAAGGCCTGGTCTGTGCTGCCTCTTAAACATGTGGTTTGGAATTGCCTCATGCATATAAGTAAACTTAAGCCCTTTGCGTCTGTGGCTTATTCTTAATGACTTAGCCTCTCTATCTCAATTATCTTAATAAACCTATGCTCTTTTCTTTTGAACTTTTCCCGATGACAGGGTACAATAAAACATGGAGTAAACAAGCTTATGTAGATATCTTTCACAGTGGCAACCAGATGTCAGCAAGGACGAGGTCACAGCCCTACAGGACGGAACTCACCTGGGCACACACAGTTGCACCTGATGCCCTGCTGGATGAAGTCTGCAGCCACGGCCTTGGTGAGGCCAATCACGGCCGCCTTGGTTGTGCTATACACACATCTGTTCACCACTCCTGGGGCGCGGGGAGGGTTCGACAATTGAGGGAATAAAAAAAATAGTCTTCTTTAGAAAGGGAGCACAGAGAAGTGTCCCAGCAACCATTGTCAGGTTTTCTTCCCCGAGTAGGGCCCAGGTCCAATGTCTGTGAGGCAGCCCCCATAGCCACAGGCAGTTACCTCCCACACTGTGATGGCACTTCCACGAAGCTCTGTCAGGAGACTTTCACACTGTGGAAGGTGTGTGTTTGCCTGACACTCACTCCCATTAGGACTGGGAATTCTTTGGGAGCAGAGGCACTTAGTGGGTGTTGCATACAACCTTTTCTGATTAATTGAATGGGTAAATGTTTCCTTCCCCCTCTTGATTCCTTCTTTCTGCTCTTGATTTTCATCTCCATATTCATTAGAAGAAATAAAAGGGCAAAGCAAAAATCCTCTTATTTCATTTTATGACTGGTTCACAACTCAGGCAAAAGGACAGTAATCAAGGAACGCAATACCAATTTTTAGGAAGCGGCGCTGGAGTTAGGTGCTGGCTGTGCTTGCTCCCTTTGCTCCGGATGGTGTGTAGGCATGTACATCACCACCCCAGGAGACAGGCCTACCTTTGATGCTGGAAGCCACAGAGGACATGTTGATAATGTTGCCAGACTTCTGAGCAAGCATCTGCCAAAAGAAAACCATTTTTAAGGAATGTCCCTCCTCAGGCTAAAAATACCACTTAATTTAAAGATCTGCATTTACTTAGGGCTTGCAGACCCATCCTGTTAGCTGTTAACACTAAGTGCTTTAAGCAGTCATAACGGTCTCACCCCATCATTGCTGGGAGCTGATGGCCCGAGCTGCCATCTCTGGCAGGAACAGTTCCCAGGGGGTTACCACCTTCCTGGGGCATAAGAGCATCAGCAAGACCAAGAATGAACTGTGAGCTAAGTGGAAGGACGGTAATCCTTATCGCGTATTCCTGATGTTGGAATACTCTCATTTCCATTCAACACAGTATTTGTTGAATTCCTACTGTGGTCGGGCATTGCGCTAGGTCCAGGAGATGCAAAGGCAAAGGACACAGTGCCTGCCTGTAGCAGCTGCCAGTCTGACTGGAGTGGCTGATTTAACCAGCCTCCAGCAACAGCAGAGACCTTCACAGAGAAGAGGGTGGTATTGGGAGGGGATCACTGATCCGGGCTGCGGGACACCCAGAACTGGTTCTCAAGGAGGAAATATATGGGTTCATTTTTGGAAACTGAAGTGTTAGAAAAATAAAAGAGAAGGGTATTTGAAGGAGAGGGAACCCTAAAGGGCTCTGTGGAGGAACTGGGAGGCAGGAGTGGGTCTGGCTGCAGTGCAGGGTCGGGCAGCTTCAGGAATGAAGCTGCAGGGGCCACCAGGGTGAACTGTAGGCATTTGGGCTTCACCCCGAAGGCGATGCAGTGGTGAGAATGAAGGGTTTTAGGTGGAGGAGGAGCAGTACGTTCAGACTTGGGGTCACAAAGATGGCTCTGGTATCCCGTAGAGGAGACCCCTAGGGGCTGAGGCAGTGATTTAGGAAAGGGGCGATAAAAACAGAAACGTAGAAATGTCTGGATAACAGAGGAGGAGGTGGCTGAGGCAGCAAGGGAAGGACTTGGTAAATGGTTACATGCAGCCTACCCCAACTACAGAAGTGTTTCCTAGGAACATCTCCCTCAGAATTCTTCTGCTAATGTGTGAACTTCCTGAAAGGAGGGTCCCTGGCTGTTTTGTTCTTCTAGACAGGGCACACAGTAGGTGGTCGATACAATGATGAACCAAAATAAAGTGAAGACAGCTGGGCCCTGTCCTAACCCTAAAGGAATATGTAATAAAATAGCTGCTGAGTTAAAAAGTTTTCAAGTGAAATTTATATGTTATTAATTATAACACATATGTATGTTTTCAAGATAATACATGTATGGGCAAGGACAGGGGTACCCAGGAATGCTTTGGGGGGAGAAGCAAGATGTGGGGAGAATCCCTGCCTCATGGGCACTAACTTCTCACTAAATCAGAGGCTGAGGAAATGGCCATAAAGAACCAGGGCAGGCAGTGGACAGGAATGAGGTGAAGAGTTCACATTGGAGGAAATGAAAGAACCAATGAAAGACTAGCGGAAAAAACTACATGTTCTGTATCATGAAAACCAGGAGAAAAGCTTCTAAAAGAAGTCTCCACAGAACAAAAACAGCTTCTGTAGGGGTGAGCGAGTTTCTGCAGCAGCTCTCAAACAAAGAGGTGCAGGCTCGGGGCAGGCAAACAACTGGCTGGGCCCGGGGGGGAAGCTGCAAGACTGTGTTTCCTTATGGTATTCTTCCTATGTGGGTGCTTAGCTACTAACTGTACCTCAAAGCAGATTCTAAAGCAACCGTAAGGCACTGTGCTGGGTGGACTAACATGACCCATGGCCTGAAGTAAAAAAAATGGCAGGGAGAAAATATTCACCCCAACCTGTCTGTTTATATAATAAAGAATATAATAATGCAATGGTGTCCACACCAAAACAAAACAAACAAACCTGGACAGTTAGTACAGTACCATGATGTTGAAAACCAAGCCTTAAAACTATTCTTATCAAAATTAGTAAATGGCATAACCCATTTTTATTCATTTTATTATCCAGTTTTATTGAGCTATCATTGTCTTATAGAACCCATTTTTAATACATATAAAATACATACAGCCCAATTTAATATATAAAGATGGGCTATTAAGTAAGTTCATTGTCCAATCCTCTGAAATGCAGTAACTGAGGTAAAACTTTAAGAGATGGTGGTGCTGCCCCTTGTCCCCTGTACTATCCATTCAACCCAGGTCTCTCTGCCGATTCTGGAGCCCTCAGTCCTTGTCTCCTTCCATTCTGCCTTCCCAACCAGCGCAGTACCTTCCGTCATTGTGTGAACACTCTTCCCAGCTCCCCAAGCATGCAACGGTCCTCTCTGGCAGGGACGGCTCTAACGTGAAATGCATGGTACATACTAATGCCACAGTACATAGGACGGATGCCCCAGAAACTCAGGCAGGGGCTAGAAAGATCTCTAAAGATTCCCTGTAGCTTGATCCCACTCTGGCCCAGCCCTTCTTTTCCCATTGACCAGAGCTCAGATCCTAAACTAGGCAGATGTTGCCTTCTGGGTCTTCAGTGATTCCACGCCTGACCTCCAACTGGACTGACAAGCTAGATTTGTATATTCATTCAACAAATGTCTTCTAAGCATCTCTACATGCTGGGACCCTTCTAATGTGCAGCAAAGGGTTAAAAATTTCACATATCCAAATTTTTGCCATAACAGATTTTCTCTTCTGTTCCATAGTGAACCTTGGATTATACATGACTTCTTCTTACAGTATTTTCAGCTTGTTCTCTGCCTTTTGATTGATCTTCCAGTTTTGGAATGGTTTTCTGTCTGTCTACCATGAATAAACATTTCCTACAAGAGTTCCTATGTTTTGTCCATCTGATATTTCAGATCTGCCTAGACTCCAATCCTGGCCTCCCCTGGAAAGTTCAAACCTGGTACATGTGTCCTGTGGTTACCAAACACAGAGGATCCTAGACAATGAGGTCTAGAAAAGGCTGCCTAGTCTATCACCCTCATTTAAAAAAAAAAAAGTGCTGAGAGGGCACAAGTGCTATCTCCCAGTTTACATGGCGAGTTAGGGGCAAAGGTCAGGCCATACCTAAGGTCTTCTGAGGACAGGGCCAGATTTAACCAGTGGCATTGACTCCTGATTCCTCACCCCTGTCATTAATGTCTCATGGGATTTTTATTTAAACAAATGAGTGTTACTGGCTCATGTGGATTATTAAGATGCTTTAAATCATAGACAAACTCATTAATGTACAAGTCCGTATTTGATATTTTAAGTTAACACTTATGTACACATTTGCATTTCAGCGTCACTGCACCTGCTCCTGCTCCCTTCACTGACATTTGTCAAGCCTTTCAGACCCTGGGCTGGTTGTACAAATGAGCCCCACCCACATGCCACAGCCGTGCCATGGCTGCCTGAGCTTCCCCCTTGACCACACCTCTGCCTCTCCCGTATCCAATGCTAAGGATCGGCTTCCAAAAACACATTCAACTTCCAAACAACATGGATCCTTATGAACTCTAAATGAGCAAAACAGGCAATTTATATATATTTTAAAAAAATTTGCTACTCCAACATTCTGTGGATTCAACCAAAGATCCTCTTTAGGCACTAAACAAGTAGATTTAAAAAAATTCCTTTGTTCCTAAGTCACTTTTTCTCATTTTCTTTTTGATATTCATCTGGGAGGGAGAAAGAGAGGGAGAGAAACATCAATGTGTGGTTGCCTCTCACGTGCCTCCTATTGGGGACCTGACCCACAACCCAGGCATGTGCCCTGACTCGGAATTGAACCAGCAACCCTTTGCTTTGCAGGCTGGTGCTCAATGCACTGAGTCACACCAGCCAGGGACATGTGGCTCCTTCTTGACATCAGGTTGAATCGTCAGAGCAAAGTATCAGCCTCACTGTGTCACTGTAAAGCTGTCTCCAGCCCTGGGTTGGGCAGCTGCAGTATGCCTGTTTTCTCATCCAGCGGCGAGGAAGAGAGTGGCTCTCCTCCCTTCACTAGGGTTCAACTTACAGTCCTGAACCGAGCAGGCTCTGCACTCAGTCAGTCCCTTCCACTGTCTGGGCCTCTAACACCTGCTACTGCCGGCTTAGAAGCTCATTTGAAATTCACGCCTCCCTCTCCCAGAGCACCTAGTGTGGTGCTTTCTGTCAAAAGGTACTTAATGATGGTAAAATAAAATTAAAAATATTGCTGAGTTGTGAAGGCTGGAGAATTCAAGGGTAGCTGACTCAGGAGGAAAATTGTCTCTTTGGCACACACTGTCTTCCCTCTTTGGGGTATCTGTAGCTTAGCTAAAAATGGGAGTGTCGGCAGAAATCTCAGGGTACAGAGCAGCAATGGGGTACATCCACCTTGAGGGTATGTACCTAGACACTGAAATTCAAGAAGGGGCACAGATTCCAGGGTTCAAACCCTGGCTCCAACCACTTGCTAGTTCTATCACTTTGGCAAGCCACACAGCCCCTCTTCACTCTCCACACTGCGATGTGGTAGGGTAGTGCCTGCCGCATCAGTGTGCTGGCCCGCAGCCTGCTGGCTGCCCCTGTCCCAGGAACCCTCTCCCCAGACACCCAGGTGGGCCAACTGATATCCTAGCCTCTGTTTCTTCATGGTACTTATAACCACCCATGATGTGTATTTGTTTGATTACATATTATTTTGTCTTACCCGTCAAAAAAGGGGCCTCCCTTATGGAGGGACTTTGTCCTGTCCTTTTCTGCACCTAGAATGGAGCCTGATGTGTAGAATGTGCTTAATATTCCTTGAAAGGATGAACTGGAAGGCTCAATGAGTTAATATACATTAAATGCCTTGATGTAAATGTTCAGTATAGGTCGGTCATTATGTCAGCTGTCATCACTCTCTGGCATGTGTGGGGATCCTTTCTAGGTGTCCAGTGAGGAGCCCTAAGTACCCGGCGGGGCTCGGCCTGCTGGAGATGGTCTTACTTTGGGAAGAAACGCCTTGATCATCAGGTACATGCTGCGGACATTGAGGTTCATTGAGAAGTCCCAGTCCTTCTCTTCGCAGTCCAGGATGGTTCCATGGTGGACAAACCTGGAGCAGTGAGCAAACGATAGGGAAATGATCACTTAAAGAGATTTTGAGTCAATGCTCTCATCATTTTTATTATCACGTATTAACCGAGACCATTGTCTCAACCCTTACCAAGATTTTTAACAATTCAAACATAAGCATCACTTAGTATATTAGTAAGTAGTCCAATAACCTAAGCTACGTAAATTTATTTAAAAACAATATCCTTCTTTTAAAAGAAGAAGGTGAGAGTTTGGGGTCACCAAACATAAGAAGCTCTATACCAACTGCACAGGGAACATTGAAAACAAATTTAAATCAGAACCGCACACCTGTCCTGATTCCTATTTCAGGAGCAACAGTGCCCCCAGGTGGCACAGATTTAACATTCTCTAGGGAAAAGAAGATTGAGAGGAAAATAGCATCTCCCTGTAGCAAAGTAACATTGCTATGGTACCCCTCTAACACATATGGAGTAAACAGAGCAAAATAACACAAAAACCTTAAAATAAACTTCACAAAAAATTCCTTCAGGAATCTTTCTAAAAGCTGGAGTCCTAAGTAATTTCACTGTCCCCTGGACCAAAATTATGTAATTAACGAAACAATATTGTTGGTTGTGACTATACTTCCAATTCAATTGAGTGACAGAACCACAGGCTCTGTTTCTATACTCTTTACTTAGCTGAAAATTTAATAAATGCTCAAAAACTAATTTTTCTAACTGATTTTGTCATGGCTCTGCATATATTTTTATATGAGGGATGAGCAGGTTGTTTATAAAATAGATCATCACAAAATGTCACTTTGACTTAATTCTTATACCTTGTAACACATGGTAAACTACATGGTAATACATGATAAACTATGGCTAGCTTGAGGCCTCCCCAAGCCCTTAGGCTCTGAAGCATGGTTAGGAAGAAACACAAATATATATTAGAAGGCCCCAGGAATTTTCTATCAACCCAGCGACACAAATATAACACTATGTAAGAACAGTGGAATTTCATAATGTATCAACTTAGCTTCTGTGTCAGCCTCAACTATTGTACTCTTTGCTACTGTCATGACTGAGAGAAGACAGTACTAGCAGTCACTGCATCTGCAGGTAGCTGCTCCAATTCCAGTCTTGTCATTCACGTCTGGTGCAACCCTAGGAAGTTTAATGGAGCAGTGCCTTTTGTGCTGCGTACAAAGGAACAATACAAAACTGCTTGCTGGGATTCGTTGTCCTAATAAGAAACACTGAGCTTGGGATAGTGTAAAGGATTTGGTGGAATGTTATGCCAAAACTTTGGAACATCTGCATTTCAATAAACTGAGTTCTTGGCTTATAATAAATATGCTTAGTTTTAAAGACACTCTGCTGGAAAACAGTCTTTCACTTTATTTTATAAGTCCTGGTGGAACATCAGTGACAAGCCCATTGGCACCAGCCTTAAAGACCAACCCCTTTCCGTCAGCGCCAGCTGTCCTGAGCAGGCCTCTCTGCCTTCAGGCCCCGAACCCGTGTCGCCTCTCCAGCTGTCTACTTGAAATAAAAATTCTGTTCCAAAATCAAGCCATGTTGCCCAAGGACTATATTATCATTCATGATGAATAATTTGGCCATATTATCAAAATTCTTTTAATGAAAGTCACAGAAAACTTTCTGTAAGGAGAGTGAAATAAAAAAGTTCTGAATTACCCAGCAACATTAAAGAGAACATCAAGTTTCTCGACTTCTTTGGCAAACTGATCGATTTGTTTTTTCTTTGTGACATCAAGAGCCCGCGTCTGAATACCTGAAAAATAAAACAAAAGGCACTATTTCCCTATACCCAGAAAAACACATCTGGCCTTGGAGACTCAGCTGTTGGGGAGTGTGGGGACCGCGGACCTGCCCGTTTACGCTGCCCGGGGCTGCTGACCATTAGCAGGGTCTGAAGAATCTCAGCAGTCAGAGTCTTCAAGTCCTCCCCACTGGGCCCCCCGGGAACACACCTCTCGCTTCCTTCCTTCCTCTCCATTCTCCGAATTGACTGATGAATGTCCTGAGTAAAGACTTTACAGGGAGGCAGGTATAAATGATCTGCCCTAGATGCTTCTCGGTAGGCAAGCAGTAACAACTGCACGTGGGCTCTCTCGGCTCCTTCTTTCCGCCAGTGGCTGAGTCGCACGTGCAGACATTCTGAGTTCTGTCTGTGCGCGCGAGGGCAGCGTGGGGGGAAAGCAATGATTTCTACGTGTGAGTTTAATTTTTATGGCAATCCCATTATTCATTGACATGACTTGGATGGTCAGGGGTCTCATCTCATATTTCTGGCCTAAAATGCAAGAGGAAGGGAGGCCAGAAGGAGGGATGAAACGCCCGAGGCCTTGAAAGATCGGCTGGGGGCTGGGACAGGTGCGCTGTGCTGGTGACTAGAAAAATCCAGACGTCCTCCAATGAGAGCCGCCCCATTACTGTTGTGTTTTTTAAGACGACATGGTCTGTTATTCTCTTTTGGGTATAAGGAAAAACTACGCATAAACAAAGAAAGGGAAGACTGAAATTGAGGGTCAGGAAGACTCCTTTCCTTTCCCCTCCGTACTTCCCAGTGTAACAGCCCTGCTTGGAGCCGGAGGAACCGTAGCAATGTGGTCTAACTCAGTGAGCCAGTTCGGCGGCTCTTCGTGTTGGCGCTGCCGCCGCTTCTGTTGAGGAACAGCTCACTGGGGAATGAGGTCTCTCATTTCGTTCGGAGTAACTCCGACTGAAGTTATCCCATGCTGGATTTGGGCTCAGTGAGGGGCAGTAAGGGCTGACACACACACACATACTCTGGGCGATCTCTCTGGGTTTCGAATCGTGACATGTGACAGGGCAGAGCGGTCTCCCACGAGGTAACCAGTAGCCCCAGGGGGCGCTGAGCAAGGCGGGTAGTCTGAACCCAAATGTGCCGCCGGAGTAAAATACACGCGGACTGCGAAGATTTAGTATGAGAAAAAAGGATGTAAACTATTCCATTAATAATTCTTGACTGAGTATATGGAGTTTAATAAAGTACATTTGTTTAAATGAATCTTCACCTGCCTCATTTTCCTTTTTAAATGTAGCCACTGGAAAACCTAAAATAACACGTGCGGCCCACACGGTGTCGCTGTGGGGCGGCGCCGCTGCTACAAGTGGAGGGCGCAGAAGTGAAACGCTGTCCTAAAGAGTAAACAACTGTTAAATTTCCACATACAATTTTCTTATTAGGTACTGAATCCGTCAACATGTTGGATAATTGAAACATTATCTAAACGTTTGTTTACACCTTTAAGTATGCAGATTTTGTCTGTAGGTTCATGGAATCTAAACTTGGTTACCGGAGAGTCAGCTCCAAAAAGCAGGCCACTGGAGCTGAGCAGCTAAGGAATTCTCTTTCAGAACCTGAGTAGTGTTCCTTTATAATACCCTGTGGACTCTGAATCCCAAGTTCAAGCAGCTGAGTTGCTTACCCGGGTACTTTTCCAGTTCTTGCAGTTTGTACTCATTGATATCTGTGGCTATGACTTTGGCACCTTCTCTTGCAAAAGCCTGGTGGACACAATACACAAATAAATGCTTTGTTTACTTGGTTAAACTGCTCTCATGAATGGAGAATCACTCAGCCTTTTTCCCTTTATCCTATTTTCATTGTTACCCGCTCCCCATAATATATGTGGAATTTCAAGCTAACTAGTCTCACCTCACCTTCCTATTGTTGTTTTTATCATTAATTAGAACAGCACAAAATATACTGTTTGTCATCTACCTTTGTCCCCTTAAGTAATGTAAAATCTATGTCTTTTAATAAAACTACAGTTCTGTTATTAATACCACTCAAAATACTGTTCTGTGACTTGATAGCTCATTTTTTAGCAAGTTCTTATTGTATTCCATTTCTTAGTATGTTCCAAATAATAAGAGAAAAATGGGTCATTTTAACACTTTTCCTCTTCAAAGTATACTACTATTTTCATAAATGGCAAACCATCCCCTGCCATTATGCTTAATGTGCACGATATTAGCTCAGGTGTGGGGTATGATGTGTGAGCCGTCAAAGTGAGGAGGGGAAAGTGACTCAACAGACTGAACTCTGGAGTCCTTTATCTGACCTGGCATACTTTCAGAAAGCTGTGCACTCCTGTAAGGCCCCCGCACTGAATTCCCATGGTGCACACCGAGAGAAGTCTGTTTCTCAGAATCAAAGGTTATCTGTAGCGTCACGTAACAAACACGTGAGGTGTTTATTCTTTCGTCTGCCTGGGGTTGGGAGTAGTGACACTTTCTTCTTAGATAACTTTAGATAACTTTTTTTTAGTAACTTTAGATAACAGAAGCATAAGAGTCAATGAAACAAAAACAAAAACAAAAACAAAACAGTAGAGCAGAATTAGCCAACCATGGAATCTGTCTACACACTTCAACACTTCAACAGGGAACGAGGAAACAAGAGATGGTGACTTACTAAGGCAGCTGCCCGGCCGATCCCCTGAGCAGCGGCTGTGAGGATGATGACTTTCCCATCAAGTCGCCCCATAATGGAACCTGTGGTTTAATCTAAAGTCAGGTTTATTTAATGGCTTACACAATAGCACACGGTTGTGTGCCGGCAGCAATATCCAGAGCAGATGGTTCAATGTACACATTTAAGAACTTGAAGGCAGCACCTCTATACAAACAGTCCCATCATCTGATATTTACTCTAAATACCTAGATTTGTATATAAAAACATTTAGTAGAATCCACTGAAGTGGTAACTGAGGCTGATATTGGACTTGAACCTACCTTTCATTTCTTCAGGACCTGAAGAAGAGGGCCTCTGATGCTGATCAAGCAGGAGTGGAGTCCTTCCCGTTACTACTGCCACCATCCTCCCCACCGCTGTGGATGACGCTGTGGCTCTGTGCGTATGTGTGTGCCCTAACTACACAGGAGCTTCTTGCCTTCTCTCCTGTGAGCTCTGGTCAGGGATTGCACTATTAATCGTTTACGGTTTTTCCTTATCCCTTACAAAGATGTCACGATTGGCCTCAGGGACCCATTGAGCATAAGAGTTCGAAAACCAAATCATGAGCAATACCCGGATTCTACAGAGGAGGAAATGGACCTGGCCCACTCAAAGTCCTGGAGCAGGTCAACAGCAGAGCCGGAGCTAAACTCAGGCCTCCTAGCTCTTCTGCTGTGTGAACTTTCCACCCACAAGGCTGCCAGTCCTCTTTTAAAGTTTAAGCCTGCAGCAGTGACACTTTAATGGACACAATCAATCATTTTTAAAAGGGAGGACTGAGAAGTTCTGACATAGGGGAAAGAGAATGTGCATGAGGTATTTGGCTTATGCTTGGCTTATCGATTTTATGGTGAGGAATGGCTAGTGATGAGGTTGGGGTGGTGAAGAGTCAAATGATTAAATGGCACTGTCTTCAGGGAACCAGGTGGCTTCTCTTACCCTGCTGTCTTTAATGTGTGCCTCTGGCCTCACACTGAGTCACAGAACAGCTGCGCAGCTTTGTCCCAATGCATCATATAGGCATCCGGGCAAAAACAGGGGCAGGTGGTGCTGAGTGAACCAACCCAAACAGTGCATGCACAACTAATCTAAACAAGCCCTCTGCTCAATTACCTGCTTAATAAAGTAAAGGTAGCTAGCTAGTCTGCGTAGAGGGCTCACATTATCTATTCCTTTAAAAAAAAAGATTTTATTTATTTATTTTTAGAGAAAGGGGAAGGGAAGGAGAAAGAGAGGGAGAGAAACATCAGTGTGTGGTTGCCCTTCATGTGCCCCCTACTGGGGACCTGGCCTGCAACCCAGGCATGTACCCTGACTGGGAATTGAACCAGCAACCCTTTGGTTTGCAGGCCAGCACTCAATCCACTGAGCCACACCAGTCAGGGTTATTCCTTTTTTTTTTGAACTTACCTCTGTTCTCTTCAGCCCTACTTGACTTTCTGCTGTACTCGATGGGTGCTTCCATTTCAGGCCTCTACATTAAGAGGGGCTAGTTCCTTCTGTGGGCAGTCAGCACTGAAGGATTTATGGCAGAGTGTGATGGGATCAGAAATGTACTTTACATTTCTCCACAGAAAGATCACTGTGGAGAGCAGACCTGGGCAGCGAGAAGGGGTGGATAATGAGACCTAGCCTGGTCAGCAATGCACTAACTTCAAAGTGATTATGTGCTTTGCCCAGGGTTTCCCAGCTATGAATTCAAACTCAGGCCTGACTGCAGGTACAAGGGAACCTGGTTCGGGTTGTTCTTCTCAGGACTTCACACACACAGTGGACCCCATGTGGGGCCAGGGCCCTGAGCCTCCTGGACCTGGCTACTGGTGACTGACCAATAGGTCGCCTGTGCTCTCAAGCCCTTTCTGAATCAGTGCTGAAGCCACCTTCCTGTGGGCCACTGCCTGAGAGTGGCATGAATACAAAGGCAGACACATTTCTAAGAGACACAAGGCTCTTCCCACGGGCCTCAGTGACCCTCCTGCAAAGGCTCCCACACAGCCTGGCACCTCACCGCCCCCCTCCCCCTCCGTTGGTGCCGGCTCATTCTTTCATATGGCATTTTCCCTAATAAAACCCCAGCCTGTTCTCTGGTTAAGTGCACATTTGTTATGCGATGGAGAAGCTGAGCTTTTGTGGTACCTGACCTCTCATGCAATGAGTTTGCACTGTTGCTTTTCCTTCTTACATAAGTGATATATTTTCATTTTAAAGATGAAAAGAGTTAAGAGATATATTCAGTATATACTTTAGAAAGTAAGAGATTCCAATAATCTTACCTTCCTACAAACCTGGGCTGTTAGTTCACACGGTTGTCATTAGGGACTTACAGCACCTGGCGCTGTGAAGGCCACCGAAGTTTCCCTGTTGACACCCTGAGAAGCACTTACGGAACACCTGTTGAAGCACAAGCAGCCCCTCTGCTCCCTGTCTAAACCTTTCCCTGGCTGCCCCCACTGTCTTTCTGTGACCAGACTTAGGAGTCAAAGCCTTACTGTTAGATAAAACTGCACTGTCAAACTGAAACGGATTTATCTGGGAGAATGAGAGCAAACATGGCCCGCGGTGGAGACTGAGGCAACTTTCAATGCACCCAACGGGAAAGAC
This sequence comes from Tonatia bakeri, assembly GCA_004024845.1. Classification (NCBI taxonomy): domain Eukaryota; kingdom Metazoa; phylum Chordata; class Mammalia; order Chiroptera; family Phyllostomidae; genus Tonatia; species Tonatia bakeri. The sequence continues at coordinate 123,153 of PVIA01001936.1, forward strand.
ACACATGATACCTTTCTTACTGTAAATACTGAAGTCAAAATGTTAATTTCTGACTCACAGAGACACAAACAGAATTTTCAGGGACTCTATCTTGATGAACCAGGAAGAAAAAAGTTCACATAAGACACGGTAAAATTCTCTCTTCTTTGACTAGTTGGAAAAACTTACTAATACACCAGAGTTTCAAACTCTTTAAAAACCCACCCTTACTTATCAAGCTCTAACTGCTCAAATTAATCCTGAAATAGATAAGGTGCAGAACAAAGCAACATGTAAAAATTCAACCTTCTGTTTCCCAGTCCAAAGTTTCATTAAAATACTTTAGGAACTCTTACTTTAGAGCAGCAAGTGGATGACGTCCTCTCCGGCTCACTCAGCCAGCAACAAATTTAGGAACTTCGAGCAGAAGAAAGTCAGGTGCTTAACAGTGCATGCTGGGATTGTAGTTCAGGGTCCTTCAGTTTTTTAAGAGAAGTCTCCCATTCATATACTGTATTTGTGTAAGTGCTGCCATCTAGTGGAGCTCGGGTAGAATTGTCAAGTCCAAGTACAACAGAAGTTGCAAAGTGGAAAAGCACCTTAGAGCTTACTCAGAATGTGGAAATCATTTCCTCCACTGTAATCACTCTTAGTCCTTGTCATTTGTTTGCACCTACTATGTGCTGTGCTGGGGGTACTCAAGATTGAATGAGCCAGAAATCGCCTGTGGAAGATAGCAGAGCAACAAAATAGAAGGAACCGAGGTCACTGAAGATACTGGAGCCTCCCTTCCTGGCCTTTCACCTAGATTATTCTGAGGGAGGGAAACAAAAATTCTCTCGTGTTGAAGGTATAGTTGTGGTTATTTTGTCACACTCAGTCTATTCCAACACTAATACATGTTTAGTGGCAGAAGGCAGCCATCCTGACTACACTGAGGGGCTGGGTGGGGGAACTTCAGTGTAAGTACACATTGGATGAGAAAAAAAATCAAGGCTGGCTACAGAGAACAGATTGAAAAGAAAGCACCCTGTCTTTTCATGTCATGTGAACCCTCTGTGCTAGGCTCAATAACTTCCATTTTATTGGGCATGTAGTTGGGCAGGGTGAATGTGTAGGTTATCTGCGCGTGTAGCACTTACATTGGCTCGCTCAGCACTCAGCCAACACACTCTCCCCTGTCTTTCACTTTAGAAAAGCCAGACAGCAAAACTCTGAATTCCTAGTCTCCTTCGCTGCCAGAGCTGGCTGCCAGTGGAACGCCATCTGGAATTTCGAAGGGCTTCTCTCTTACAAAGCTGAGGCCTCTCTGAAGGGCTTTTGACTTTTGCTCTTTCTCTTTTCTCCCAGAACGTGGATAGGCTGCTTGGGGACAGAGCCGTGAGACTTGGAATGAGGTCAGAGGCACACATTAATGACAGTGGAGTAAGAAAAGGGACCTGGTTCCTTGAAGACGGCCCCAAGATAAGAGCCCTAGACTAACTTCCCTGGACTTCTTATGTGAGAAAAATAAACTTCAGAGTACTTTTTTTCTTTAATTTTTTTTTTGTTCTTAGTGCTAAGTGTATTCACAACTGTCACAGGGGTGAAGATCAAACACTGTGGGGTCAGGAGGATGAAGGTGGGTCCCGTGTCTTTCCCGCACTAGTTAAGTCACTTAACTTCCCAAACCTGCCTTCTCATCTGTGACGTTAAGGTAAGCTTCTCATCTGTGACATCTACCTCGGGGATATTTCAAGGAGGAAGGACTGAGCATGTGGGACCATCAGCATAATGTGTTAATAAATGTTAATAATGATCACAAATTCAATTATAATGGATAGCAAAAATTGTCCTTTAAAAACTTTTAAAACCCTGACCTTAGTTTGTGCATGTGCCCATGTGAGGTCTTTGCTAAAACTGAAACTCGTTAGCACGCTGCAGCTTCTAGTGTTGGGTGTAGTGAACTGTAGTGATATTCAGCTGTGCCCCTTGCTTTAACAATGCTTTTCTTTTTGACTTTTGAGAATTAAAAAAAAAATCTTTATATTTTTTCCATTACCATTTAGTCCCCTTATACCCCCATCTCCCCAGCAATCACCACAATGTTGTCCATGTCCATGAGTCCTTCTTCCATTTTACTCAACCCTTCCATCCTCTAACGTCCCCCACTCTCTGTCATCCTGCTCTCCATCTATGAGCCTGTCCCTGTTTTTGTTAGTTCAGTTTGTTCATTAGATTCCACATACGAGTGAAATCATGCGGTATTTGTTTTTCTCTGACTGGCTTATTGCACTTAGCATAAAGTTCTCCAGATCCATCCATACTGTCGCAAAGGGTAAAAAATTTTTTTATGGCTGAGTAGTATTCCACTGTGTAAATGGAATAGACTTTTAATGGGTATGAGAATTTTCTAATCCAGGCCAAGTCTGATACTTTTTTGGATGCAGTTTTCTTCGGCCTCCCTTCGTCCACTGATCTTTAACAATAAGGCTGATTCTACAGCAGCCTAAGCCACGTGGTATTGTAGATATTTGCTTACCCGTCTATACTGTCAGTGGACTACATTTCTTCAAGGCTAAGGTCTGTATTTTTTTCACCATTACATATTGTCAGCTCAAATTAAAAGTACACGATTGGTTTGTTTTCTAAACACAGTATGATTTCCACAAAGGCAGTGCCTTTTGGTGCTTAGACCCATGATCAGCACCCAGTAGGTGGTCACTTAATATTTGCTGAGTATGAATGGCAGCCTCTTAAAAATGTTTCCTAATTCTGTCAGACTCTCAAGACAATGTTTCCTGTGAATAAATATATTTTGTCTTTTCTGGGCCTGACTTTACTTTCAGGCCATTTCGTATTGTCTGACCATATTGTTTTCAACATTTCTGAGTTTCCATTGCTGATGTTCATCATCGTTCCTTCACAATCATATGTCACGATATTAAAACTCAGATCATAAGACTTAAGAAACATGCTGAGGGAGAGGGCAACAAGATGGAGGCATAGGAAGTTCCAGCTCTTTCCCCCACAGAGACATCCACTTAACAATACGTGGACTGAAAGAACTTTGTGAGAACTTCAGAATCAGGTAAGAAGTTGCAGCACCCCAGGAGAGGGCAAAGCTGAGAACAGGCACACTGAAACAGGTAAGGGCTGATTCACTGTACCTGCCACCACCCCTGCCCCAAACTAGCACAGCTCAGCCCCTGTGCCGTGACTTCTCCACTGTGGGAAGTAGTGGGAGGAGAGGGGAAAGTTCACCTGAAGGCCAACAGTTTGGGAGGCTGCCCAAGTGACTGGTTTCCATCTTGCCTTACTTGGAGTGCTGCTGGGACTGGCAGTTTGGCAGCCAGAGGGTCTGTAGTGCTCCAGGCCAAGGCTGGTGTGGCTTGGCAGTCAGGAGGAAAGGGCTCAACTCGGAGCGTCATCCTTGGTGGGGAGAGAGAACAGAGAGTGTCTCTGGTATTTCAGCTTTTTGGAGGGTTGCCCAAGGGACTGGTACCTGCCTTGCTTTACTTGGGGTGCTGACTCAAAGCAGGAGTACTTTGGATGCTTAGGGCCAATGGGAACAAAGGAGAGTGGGGTGGCTTCCTTGTGCAGCACCAAAGAACCAGCAGTACTGCTGAGACCACAGAGGGAGCAGATTACAAGCCCCTGAAAAAGAACTGGCAAAACTCTCTAAATAGCAAATTACACACTCAAGCCCAGACAAGTCACATCCTCCCAAAAAGGTTTCAGATGCCCCCTGAATCTCCAAGCAGGCTGATGGTGCAGGTCTTGCCCTCCACTAAACAGTCCATATAGATTGAAGAGAAAGCTAATTTTCTGAATGCATAAAACTCAGCAAAAACTCAGAAGGCACACAAAGAAACATGGCCCAATAAGAGAGAAAAAATAAATCTCCAGAAACAAACTCCAAAGAAATGGTGATTTCTGAATTGCCTAACAAAGAATTCAAAATAAGTTTTAAACTCAATGACATACACAAGAACACAGATGACTCAGTGAAACCAGGCAAATAAAGTATGAACCAAGTCAGAGCACCAACAAAGAGACAGAAACTATAAAAAAGAACTGACTAGAAATTCTGGAGCTGCAGGCACTGAAAAGATACACTAGAGGGGCTCATGACAGACTTGATCAAGCAGAAGAATCAACAAAGTTGAAGACAGGTCATTTGAAATTATTCAGAGAAGAAAAAAAAAGTGAAAAGCCTAAGGTGCTTAGGTGACACCAGCAAGTGGGCCACATCGTGCACAACAGCACTCTGAGGGGAAATGGACATTCAAATTAGAGTTAAGCAACTTTCTACTACACTGGGTACTTGATGACTGATTATATTTTTAATGGCCTTCAGGTAGTTTTATTACCAGATGTACTTTCCTACTACCTTGCATTACTGGTATTCGGTGGAGGGCGGGTATTGGAAAGAATCGGATCTGCAGCTCCGCTACAGTGGCTTGCTCGGGTTAGTGTGGAAAGGAGAAACAACACTCCTAAGGTACAGACCTGCGGCGGGAGGGTTTTAGGAAGAGACAATTTCTCCTCAGCCCTAGGGAGTTCCTATGACAGTATGCTAAGGGAAAATATCCAATATATAGACTAAAAATGAAAGGTATGATGCCATTCATAATTTCTTCTTAAATGAATCTTTGTATCAAAAAGCCAAGAATGCCTTGAAATGACTATCCCTGTTCTGAACTTTATGTAACTTCCTATTTTATGTAATTTTTCAGGCATGTGATATAAAATATCAGATTCTCTCTAAAAACAGTTCTTGACCTCTTATAGAGTCACAGAGCCCTCTGAGAATATGATAAAAGTATGAACCTGAGTATCCTGGAAAAATGAGTCCACACCAAAGGTAACATAATTTTTTCAGGGGCTATAGACTGCATGAAGCCCGTTCATAGATGCCTTATTTAAGGGGGGGGGGGGTCCCAGGTTTCGAACACTTTATTTTGATGGAAACTCTGGTGCTGTTTCCTCACGTCTAAAATGAAAGGGTAGAGTAAATGGTACACGAAGTTCTTTAGGCGGAGCATGAAGTGCCAGAGTACCAGTTTCAATAACACACCTACCAACTCAGGGTGCTTGTATATTAAGTAGGGTGGGTGGGAAACAGAACTTTTGTAGTTACTACAGCAAAAGGAAGATTAAGACTAGAAAATGAAAGGTCATAGTACTTGTTATCCCGTAATAACTTAAATCCAGAAAGCATGTGCATATTTTCAGAGCAAAACTCTGTGTGTCAACAAACAAGAGAGGAGAACCAACTACACCCTGGGTACCCCACTGCAGGACTATCAATATCACAGGAGTCGTGGTTCAGTGCTAGTGAAATATTTATTGAAGGTTTAAGGTACTAAACAAGGAGTTATAATTCTCTGAAGTCACATGTTGATAACTTTACAGTAATAACAATGGATACAATTTAGATTAGAAATTTCCTTTAATAACTTTATTCTTTAAAAAATATATAAATAAATATGACAGTTCAACTTCTGAAGTATTACCACATTCAAGATGACATTGCTATCACCATTCTAAATGATGAGAATGCATTAATCTCCTGTCCTTTCACCTTCTAATTCTAGTGGCAAAATTAAAACTGACTTGAAATTAAGTTGGACTGTGACATAATTGCCAGGGTTAGACACATAAAGGAACGACCAAGGAATGCTGGGCCTCAGGAAAGTGACAGAGTCGGATCCTACTGCATCTTGCACTCGGGCAGGTCTTTTTCTGAAAAGGTCTGACAAGAACCTGACCGAGGATCCACATTCTCTGCTCCAGCAGGTGGCTCTTCTGCGGAGAGAAAAAACAAACAAAAGCAATCTTATTAAAAAAATATACAAAAAACAAATACAGCTGGAAGTGCAAAGGGTGTTAAGATAGTAGAGACATGAAAAATGAAATATGGCGACGTGACTACTAACTCCCTCATTCTGGTCATTAAGAAGGTGCATGCCACTGCCTCAGAGACGGAGAAGTTAACACCCCACGTTCTCGTAAAATGAATTGTGTGAAGAACTATGTTTTCCATAAAACCAAGAAGTGATGAAGTCTTATTTGAATTCATAAATTTAAGATACAAAGTAGAGCAAACGTGGACCGAGTCTGGCTTTTGTCCCATTTTTAGAAAAAAAAAAATGGTATGCTAAAATAGTATGCATTTTAGAGAATATTTAGACATCTTTGGAAAATGTCTGGCCTTTAAAAGGACTTCAGCTGCATCTATTTGTTTATTAACAATATACATTCAAATTATATTTATAGGTGACCTCTGAATAACAGGTTTGAACTGCACAGGAATACTTATATGTGATTTTTTTTTTCAGTAAATACGATAAATTATTTTCTCTTCCTTATGGTTTTCCTAACATTTGCTTTTCTCTAGCTTATTTTCTTATAAGAATACAGTATATAATACATATAAAATATGTGTTAACTGACTCTACGTTATCAGCAAGGCTTCCAGTCCACACCGGCTATTAGCAGCTGAGTCTCTGGGGGCATCGAAAGGTACCTGTAATTTTCACATGTGCAGAGCCGTCAGCACTCCTGCCCCCACCACACTGTTCAAGGGTCAACGGTAGATCTAGCATAACTGGTCTTGCCAACTATCCAAAGTTCTTAAGATAATTTAGATTCCTTTCTATAATTAAAATTAAAGACTGACAGGCTTTTTTAGGCTGATATTTTACTAATTTAAGTTGGGAGTATGTCCTTTAATTGTGAATTGGCCAGTTTATTGATTTATGTATTCCTCCAACCTACTCGTTTGTTCATTTCACTGAGAAGTAGTACCAGAGAGATACACATATTGATAAACAGACTTAAACGGTTTAAGTATTTGTGGTTCAATTAATTCATATTATGCCTGTGCTTCAGGTACTACCAACTAAAATAAAAATGGTGATTATAAAAGTTTGTCAGTTTTTCAAAACTCTTGTAAAGTGGCGTGTATGTATACAGCAATACTAGTTAATTGAAGGTCCTTAAATATGTGTTAAATAGCATTCCATGAAGGGGATGGTTAAAAAAGTTTCCCAATGGCTTTGTGCCTTGCAATACTTCCAAGAGCACTTTTCAGACTGCTGGCTTGATCAAATTTTAATGTGTAGTTGATGAGAACAGACTGATTTCTTCTTTGTCACAAAGTAGAGCTCTTATAAATCCTGGTGACGTTTGGTCAGGGCTTTAAGATGACTTGGCAGGTGCCTTTCTTAGTGTACAATTTTGTTGCTTTAGATGTGTACAGCTGCGTGTGTAATAGGGTATTTCAGACAGGCAGACGATGTCACCAAGAGCACCGCTGTGCACACCTGGACGCTTGTTGGGAAAGACCGCAAGCCACGCAACACTGCAGAGCTTCCCTCAAAATGACCCCACCTGTGCGCAGCACCCTGCAGGGCTGGGCAGACCGCTGACACTGCCCACTGCCCCAGCTCGTCCAATCCGGCACCCAGCACTGCCGATTTCACTCCCAAATCTCTCCCAGCTACTTCTCTCCATATCTGCTGCACCCACCAAAGTCCACCCTACTGTTATTCTTGTTTCAATATCTGCTATAAACTCTTGCTCTTACTATTTTGTTGGTTACCTCACATAGGAGGTAATGTTTTCAAAATATATACTGTGTTTTTCTGGACCATAAGATGCACCCAGGTTTTAGAGGAGGAAAATAGGGGAAAAATTTTTTAAAGCAAAAAATGTGGTAAAATATTTAGTAACATAAACAATATAGTATTTCACCAATGTAAATGCAAAGCTACATTCGGACTTTAAGATGCACCCCCATTTCCTCCCAAATTTGTGGGGGTTGGGGGGGAAGAGAAAGTGTGTCTTATAGTCTGAAAAATATGGTAACTCATTACATTCCCCTGCTGTTGTTTAAAATCTTTCAAAGGCTCTCTCTACACGCTGTCAGGAAGAAGTAAGAATAACTAAGAATTCCTCTGTCTGGTCTACAAAGCCCCAGAGGTTAGGCTCCTACTCCCCTGGCTTCCCTGACGTCCCCCACAAAGGCCTGTGCTCACTGTGCTCCGGCTACACCGTGTTCGGCCAGCCTTCCCCTGGTGCGGGGCTGTCACGGTCTCTCTGCCTGAGTGCTGCTCCCTCCCTTCTTTGCTAAGCTAATTCAGTCACCTCTTAGACCTCAGTTCCCTTAATATTCCTGGAATAAACACCCATTAGTAAGCCTGAAAAGCTTTTACATTCTAGAATTTTACCTTTTTTGGGATTACTTGTTTATCAGCTAGACTTCTGATTAGACTGTAAGCTCTGGTAGGGCAGGGACCATGTCTGGTTTTGCTCATCAGTGTACCATCGGGGTCTAGTATGTGACACAGAGTTGGTCAAAAAATTGATGTTTGAATGAATGAGTAAGTAAATGATACGATACAAGTCTATAATGCTATTGGGAATACTGGCCCACTGAATTGATGAGAACTAGTCTTTTTTCAGTAAAAGTTGTATTTAGAGGGTAGGGTCTTTATGTCCTGGGGAGAGCTACTTGTCTCTCCTTGGGAAAAGCCTGAGGGTTTAAAAGCCAGAATGGAGCGTTCACTTGGGGTAGAAAGTGCCTGGACCTCAGTGCCACGCTTTGGAGAAACTCTCAGAGAGAGACAACAAATGAAGTTCGTGCCCTACTTGCTCACCTACTTCTTCTCTCGTCCGAACCTGCCCTTTGGGCCCACATATTAACTTCCAGTTGTCTACCCCTGATTTCCAGGTCACCAGTCCATATTCACCCACCTGGACAAAGGCCTAAACCCGAGTTGTCAAAATAGCGAACTGGATGTGGGGATGGGAAAGACTTCGATCGGCTGTCAAAAAACCAAGATTTTGGTGATTCCTTCAGCACGAGGTCCTGTGCATTCCGTTCCCTGCACTGAGAGGGCGTGTGCTGTCTCTTTTCAGGAGCTGCTCCAGTCACTTCTGGAGACTTTGGAGAATTCTCACAGGTTACTTCTTTGAGAACCTCACTGGAAAGATGATTATTGCTTAAGCTGGGCGGGTGAGGGGAAGAAAGGAGACAGTAAGACTGCTCATTTCCTGAAACGTATGCCATAAACACTTTAAAAAATTATGGTAAGATAAACATAACACACAATCACTATTTTATCATATTTACAGGCTGATGTCAACCCACTGCTTTGTTTGGTGTATCTCTATAGCTCAGAGGATGAAACGAGGTCCCTATAAACAGAGTCAATCCTGTGAGCATGGAGTCCTGAAAAGAGAGCTCAGGGTGTGACACCAGGTTTTCAAATAAACTAGATAGCTAGAGTGACTTATCTACTGATGAATTAGTCTTCTGGGCCAATGAATCTGTACTGTGCCTTCATCATTTTAAACTATGACACTGTGTGTTTCTGGATTAGTTATAGTCCTGATTCTCACAGAACGCCACCAGCCTTTATCTGGTTCCTCCAGAGACGCCAGGGAAGTCACCCCAGAGGTCCTGCTCACCTTTATTTTGTCAGTCAGCCAAGTCTGTTGATACAACCCCCTACTTATCTCTCAAATTCATCTCCCTGTTTTTATTTCCCCTCATCATATTCTTCATTTTATTTATTGGCCTGGACTATAACAAAGAAGATCCCTAAGCTGGGCTCCCTCATGCTGCTCTGGTAGTCAGACGTGTTATCAGATCCCACCAGGCCCTTTCTCAAAACCCTCCAGGGTAGGTGGCCCTCCCACCGTGTCAGGGCACCACCCAAACTTCCTCAGATTGATCTATAAGGGCCTGTGGAACTTGGACCAGTTACCTGTGGCTCCTTATCTTGCATTTGTCTCATTCTCCATGCTCTGGCCACAGTGGATATCTTTTAGTCCCCCTACTGGTTCTTCTTCCTGACTCCTGGCCCATGCACACGCTGCTTCCTGGCCCAGAAGGCTGACCTGTCTCTCCTTTCATCTGGCCTAACTTGCACTCATTTTTCAGATCTACTCATAAATTAGTCTCTTGATCACCACCCTTCCCCATGCTTAGATAAGGTCTGGTCCCTCTGGCATACCCTTTCATAATGTTTCACTAGTTTCTGTTGTTTAATAGCACTCATTATGAAGACTTACTTGTATAATTATTTGTCTAATGCCTATTTTTCTTCTGCAGTATCATTAGTAGAGATTAGCACAAGATTCTAATCTTCGGCAAAAGCCAAATAAGTTTGTAAGAACTGTTTATAAAGTAAAAGGAAATAGGCTACAATAATGGACCTACGAAGTTCTCTTTTGAGCAGATGCGTTGACTTTGGTATATGGACTTACACACTAGATGAGCTCTGAAAATTACTTTCCCCATATATGTAAAGGGCTGCTAACTGCAAAAAACCCCCATATGTATGTGCATATTATCATCCTCCCCCACATGTACCGGCCATAAGCATAATTTCTGTATCATGTAAGCAGCTCTTACCTTGACAGTTTACTCTTTTGCTTTATTAGCTGTTCATTTTGCTGCTTCAACTTAGAAATTTCCTTTTTTAGTCGTGCATATTCACTTTTCAAGATAAGAGCTTTTGTGCTTTGAACAATGCCACTGCCACCTCCACAGGTTAGGGGCTTATTGGGAGGTTGAGAATCATTATCTTCTGATACAACTGTGGGGGTTAAATACACAGACAGGTGACAATTTTAATTACCTCTGAAGTTCAAGATAAAGGAAACAATCCTAAGTGCCATAAGTCCCCATAAATTCCAACGCATCTCAACTACCATGTCCCTGGAAATCATCCTTGAATTCCTCCTTCTACTGACTTCCAATCCTATTCCATCATCAATTCTAAATATTGCTAGAACCCTTTCTGCTATTCTCCACCCACCATTGCCACTACCATAATCCTGCTAAGATCGCTCACCATGGATGTAGCAGCAGCAACCCTCTCTAGTTAGAGTTTTCTTCCACTGACCAACCTTCTACATCAGTGGAATCCCCTGAAATGCTTCCTCCAACAGAGTGTGTGTGGGGGTTGCACCCTAGTCAATTAGACTCCACTCAACACATACTTGTTAACTAAACAAACCTTAGGATAGCATTAAAGTATATATTATCACATATTCTACACTATGTGCACAGAAGGTATTATAAGGAACTGTTTTGTAAATTTTAGGTAAAATTGCAGGGAAATGTGAGGAGCTTCTAAAGTTGAATAGTCCACCAAATCACTGACAATTTACAAAACAGGAAGGTGTGGTGAGATACTCAATGTCCATTTTCTTTTGAATTCAGGTACAATGCGTACCTGAAAGTTACTTACAAATCAAGGACCATTATCAAGCCCTAATGTAACAAGAGTCCTAGGTTCTATTTTTATTCTTTGAAGTTTTCCAGGTAGGAGCTGCAACAGACACTAGGGATGTTCAAAATAAGTATGTACTTGAGAATATCTTTAATGCTATCTCTAATTTCTGTTTTGAATAAGTGGACAGCAATACACACAAATAGCATCTTATGTTTGCTTGACATTTAGAATTTTAAGTGTGCTTTCACACACCACTTTTAGTGTGATTCTTACAAGTACAAATTTGCTAGGAGGTCAAGTGTGGTCCCCACGATTTCTCAGTCATTCAGGGAGGGCAACCAGTTGAGAGACCTGTCCCTAACTTTTAGATCAGTGCTTGTTCTGTGATACAAAACTGCCCCAAGTAGTGTTTAGCACTCTCTCTTGGAAGATGAAACACAGGAAATAGAGATATGGAAAAAGATACAGTTTAAGGAATGTATTTGCAGAAATTTGATCACTAGATTTGAAAACTATACCTAAGATAAATTGTAAAGAGTTTACAAGCATCAACTCTGTATTTTCAGTATTAAAAACAAGTAGGATGTTTACTTATTTGTATTGTGCACTGATTACCATATTTTGCTATGTATAACCCACACCTTTTTTTTGCCCAAATTTTTGAGGAAGAAATAAGGATGTGCACTATACATGGGTGCAATGATTACATACCATGGCTATAATAATGGGTATAATAATCACACGTACAATGTTCGCAAAAATATGGGTATGCATTATACATGGCTAAATGTGGTATGTTTTTAGTATGCATATCATTAAAATTCTATTAAGATGTGCTTGGATTTTTATTGAGAAGGGTGCTTCTACTTTAATAGCTACGTCATTCTTTTATAGTACTGTGGACATCTTCACTATGTAAAAATCTGATAATTCAAAGGTAATATTCATATTTTTCAAGAATCTATAATGGTTAAATGACTGACATTATAGTAAAACTAAGGAGCTGTCATAGGATAAATATAATTGCAATGAATTCATTTTATAAATAGTTTTTATAAATTAGTGATTAACCTAAGTTAATTCTTGACTGTCACATGTATCAAGTCGTCCTCAAAATACAGAAGTGCAGTGAGAAGCAAAATGGACAGGATCTGAAAATACCAACATTTGCTACTTACTTGAGGTGTCTTGGGCTTGTTGATTTCTTCTAAGATTTTCTCTTAATACCCTTATGACTTCTTTTTGATATTCTACTGTGGCTTTTGTAGAAGCAATTCTAATAAAAACAACAATAGAAATAATGTAAAAACCCAGCAACTAAGTTTAAAGGAAGAATACACAAGGCTGTTATCAAGAATTCTCTAGTAAGATACATCACAGTGTAGGAAAATCTCAGATATATCACACAAAAACTTTTTTACAGACATGTCCCCTAGAACAAGAGAAATAAAGGAAAGAATAAACAAATGGGACCTCATCAAAATAAAAAGCTTCTGCACTGCTAAAGAAAACAGTATCAAAATAAAAAGAGAATCAACTGTATGGGAAAACATATTTGCCAATGATACCTCAGATAAA